>LZPO01098951.1:4019-14300 GCA_001675575.1 Neotoma lepida | reverse complement strand
TGTACCTATGAAATGTGAAACTATCTGTTCTGAACATGCTGATCATCTCCCCATCACTTTCTTGTTATAAAAGATGAAGTTTCAGTAAAGAATTATTCATAGTTNTTCTAAAAGATGTAATACAATATCTTGCTTTACTGATGTGAACACTATTAATGTTATTGGCAAACATTATCAATGTCATAAGTCATAGAGATTAGTATATCTATTTTTGTTTTAAATAAATAAAAAGTTAATATTAATGTTTCTTTTACATATAGTTTTACCAAGGAAACTGATCATTATCAGAAATTAATTTTAAAAGTGCAAGGAATATCAAATAATCAAGTGTTTTGAGCAGATATTTACAGTAAATCATAGTAACCTAGAATATAAAATCAAAAGTTATCAATTTTTCTTAGACTCTTAATTCACTATTTTCTCTNTTAATTACTCTAATATATTTAATTCTTTAATTTAACAGAAATATATGTCTACAAAAAATATAAACTTAAAATAATTATATAGATCTTCAAATTATATAAGGTCTGCAAGGTTTAGATAGCCCCTATAAAATCATTGTGTATTTACTTTTTCTNTTTTGTGATGCTGCAGATCAATCCTTGTGCCTAACAAAGCAAATGCTCTACCTGTGATCTGTGCCTTTAGACCCATCGTGTACAGGTTAAAGCACGGTCCACAGTGTCAAATATGCTCAATCATATTCCAACTGGACACACAGAATTGTCTAATGCTCCCATCTGAAGCCTAGCACACATTTGATAGGAGCAGGAATTAAGAAGGAAATCAGAAATGTATTTAGAGCCTGAGCTCTTCCTGATGAAGAGAAGAACAGTCTTTTCAAAATAACAAGACTTTGTAGTCACAAAACATTTTGAGAATAAAATAATTACAGGTGATCTCANCTGCAGACAAAATGTCCACTTTTAGTATGAGATTTTGTCCTTTAACCTAGAGGTTAGTTTAAACTTGAGTTAAAGAGAGTCAGATGCNGAATTTGACAACAGAAGTAGACTAGAGACCACCATCTTTCTTTCCACCCACCAGTGTTCATATTCACGTTCACTGTTTGAAACCTCCCCTCCTGCAATATTTGTAGCTATCACAAGTAGAAAGATTACTGGCGTGCTTTCAGACGACGTTGCCCTGTAATGATGAAGTGTTTGTGTGTGTTTGACTGCATACATTCTTCACTGTGTTACCATATGTGCAACTGGGTCAGATGGCTAATGAGTTTTCAGGGCTAAGATGCATCTGGTCCAACTTTAAACTTATGGTTTACAATACTTCACTAGAAAGCATGTCATTAATCTTTCAGTGGATAATCTACCATAACTCCTAAACTAATTTAGAAGAGATATTCTTTTTAACAGGATTTGAAAATTAAGCACTATATAGATTAAGATGAAAAAAATCTCCTGCAACATTGACAGAAGAGTGTAAACATCTCAGATAACATTGGCGCCTCTTTTCCTCTTATTCTGTCATATCCCATGGCAGAAACTTACAGTTAAATATGCTTCCTAACGGTCTTTCCCTTAAGGAAAAGGACAGGTCCCTTTTTCATCTTAGAATTCTCAGCATCTGGCCNAAAGTTAGAGAATAAAAATGTTTCTTGATTACAATAGTGAGGAATAAATAGAGAAAGACTCCATCTTGTAATCCATGAATTTATTAATGAATGACATTCTGGTGTATATACACATGTATATTGTTATATTAATATACTTATGAATAAATGTATTCACATTTCAGAAATGAATAAACAAAGGCTCAGAAATTTTTGAAACATATATATATATAATCAATTAATTATATGCAAACTAATGTATTCATTTTAATTTCATAAATATTTATAACATAAATTAAGAATTTCCAGTAATTTTTCATTTTCTACTAATGTTTATTATGCTATCCTTGAGAAATAAATAATGCATAACTATTTTGGCTTTAAATAAAAAAATCTTTCTGAAGCATAGTAGTGGACCCTATGGATAACATGTAAATATGGCAAAATTATTCACATTTTTGGTAGAATTGTGCATTAGGAATTCTTTCCTAAAATATTGCCAAGGATTTTTAAAAAGGAACTACCATAGCAGCTTTATTTGTAATAGCCAGAAACTGGAAATATCCTAGATATCCCTGAACCAAGGAATGGATAAAGAAAACGTGGTGCATTTACACAATGGAGTATTACTCAGCTGTTAAAAACAAGGACAGCAGAAAATTTGAAGGCAAATGGATGGAACTAGAAAAAAAAATCATCCTAAATGAGGTAATCGAGAAAGACAAATGTGGTATGTACTCACTCAAAGTGGATATTAGCACAGACCCACAGAGACTAGCTAACAAGGAGGTTTGTCAGGGCAGGGGGTGGGGGACAGACACCCAGACCTCCCTAGGAAGGGGACATAGAAGAGATTTTGTGAGTGGATTGAGGGCAGTGGGGATAGGAACATAAGAGATCATGTTGGGGGACACAGAGGAAAAAAGTGCTGAGGGGGATTGTTGCGGGGGCGGGGCATTTCGGCTCCAGTGGAAGCCTGGAGCAGGAGAATCTCCCAGGAGTCTAGGGGGAGGACCCCAGCTTAGACTCCTAGCAATAGCCGTTAAGAAGCCTGACCTGGCCATTTCCTGTGACCAGATTGGTGCCTGGCCCAATTGTCATCAGGTGCCTTCCAGCAACTGATGGAGGCAGATGCAGAGACCCATTGCTAAACATGAGGAGAAGTTCAAGAATCCTGCGGAGGAGGAGAAAGGACACCGTGGGAAGACTCACACAATGGAATAAACTGGGCTCATAGGGGCTTGCAGAGACTGAACCACCAACCAGGGAACCTGCATGGGATTGACCTAGGCACTCTGCATATATGTGACAGTTGTGTGGCTTAGTCCTCTTGTGTGACTCCTAACAGTGGGAACAGGGGCTGTCTCTGAGTCTTTTACTAGTTTTTGGAACCCTACTCCTCATAGTAGGTTGTCTTGCCCTGTCTTTATACATGGGGAGGTGCTTAGTCTTACTACCACTTACTATGCCATGTTTTATTGATACTCATNAAGATCTGCTCTATTATGGATGGAACAGCAGGAAGAGGAGGGGATGGGGGAGTGCAAGAGGGAAGGAGTGTAGGGGGAGGGACTGGGAGAGGAGGATGAGGGGGATGCTGCAGCCAGGATGTAAAATAAATAGATGAATAAAAAAATAAAAATAAAACCAAAACTAAGTAAATAAATAAATAAAGGAACTTACCTGTTTGATTTTATCTTGGAAATGAACCATCACTTTTTAATTGGATTTTTAAAATTTTTATTATTCATATAATTTGAAACTTTATTCTTGTTTTTCCTATATTTCACATTAATTTTTATAACCTAACCAATTAATGGTGATATTTATTTTTTTACCAAAGCCATAAATTTTTCTTAGCCTCTTTACTTTTCATTTTACAGAGTGTTAAGTTACAGTGTTACTGTCTTAAGTCTTAGTATTCTTCAGAATGCTATTTTAAACCTTAAATAATTTTATTGCATAAATTTGACAAGTCACTAATAATTTTCTTTTTTAATTCCTTTTGTAAACTTAATTCTTTATCTAGTAAAACTATATGTCTGTCAGACAAAATAAACTTAATAATTTTTACATGGCTCTTCAAATTATTTCAGCTCTGATTATCTGAATGTCTCCTACTACATTGCCTGCTACAATGTCTATGGAATAAAACATCTTCACCATTTGTTTCATTCAATTTTCTGTTAAAATAGTGTTATTTAAATCATGAAATAAATATATGAATTAATGTATTAATTAATACTTACACCCTTTTTATCGATGTAGCAAGTTAATCTGGAACTGAAAGGAGCTATGCAAGCTGTTAAGGAGCAAAGCCATCATTAGTTCTTCCCAGTTACAATGCTAATGGCCAGGAAACAGGATTACAAAAGGTGCAATTATTGAGGCTTTCTTCTATCTNAGTGCTAAACCTTCCCTCCTGGGGTCCTTCTCTCCTGCTCACGTGCTTCTAGCTACGAATCCTCAACCTGAGGACCCTCCAACTCTAGATCCGGCAAACGAACCTCCACTTTTACGACCTACTGCTCCTGCCACTTCCACTGCTGCTCCAGCACCCGCCCCCAGGGCCGGTGTGTGTGGCTAAGGCTGCTCCAGCCGCTTCCAAATCTTCTTCCTCTTCCTCTTCAGGTTCTGATTCAACTCCGGCAGCTTCCAAATCTTCCTCTTTAGCTTCTGACTCTCCTCCAGCTCGGGCTGCCTCCAAAGCCCCAGCTTTGGCTCCGACTTTCACGCCTCCCGCTACCTGCTCTCAGACTGCTAAGGGATCTGAACCTAGCCATGCCAACCCACAGACTGTTCTCCCTTTGCGGGAGGTAACTGGGGTGGATGGACTGGTAAAAGTTCACGTCCCATTCTCTCTCTCAGAACTTTCTCAGATAGAACAAAAACTGGGCTCCTATACCTCTAATTCTACTTCCTTTATTAAACAATTTCAATATATCACTCAATCTTATAGTCTAATCTTTCATGATGTATTTATGATACTAAGTAATAACTTACTTCCTGAGGAGTGCAGACGTGTTTGGGAACAGGCAAGGACTCATGCAGATGACACACACCAAACTAACCCCGCCCACCCCCCAGGGGCTGAGGCGGTCCCTGACGTAGATCCACAATGGGATTATAATACAGCTGGGTGGTGGTGGCCCATGCCTTTAATCCCAGCACTCAGGAGGCAGAGACAGGGTTTCTCTGTGTAGCTTTGGCACCTTTCCTGACCCAGGCGCCTGTGTCCCGGACAANGAGGCAAGGTCACNGATAAAAATAAAAAGCACAATGACCCAAGGGCCCGTGTCCCAGACACGGGAAAGGTCCTAGGCATCCCCAGGAGTTTGTGGAGGCCAGACCACCTGGGCACTTCATCAAGTGCAGGGGTGGGGGCCGAGACTGGCGTAGGCAGTGACTCCCCGGGAGTGTACGGCATTTACCACCTCGTCAGGCAGTGAAACATGTAGGCCCTACANAGGTGTGGGAAACAGGCAGAAATCTTAAGCATAGACTCACCAACCGGAGGGCCGGTGTTGAGTGCAGAAGTCCTGCGACCAGGCAAATGGAAGGCGGGATGTCCGAGCAGAACCCCGGGTCTAAGGTTCCCGGGCGCAAAAGCGCCGGGAGAGCCCAGGTGGTTACGGCACCAGCTGATAGTTATTTGTGGTGATAGTACTCTGCAAAGAAAAGGTCACAAACACGGCAAACCCGATAACAAGAGTTTTATTGAGGGTGGGGGGACAGAAGGGGAAGTGAACAGGCCTGTGGAGAACACGTATGGGAGAGCGAGGGTACGTGGGACCTGCCTTTTAAATGCCGGCCTGCACATGCATATTCAAGTCCGCGTGGCTGCTCGCACATGTGCTGAGGGTGCACGGTCATTGGTGCGCGCAAACCACATGACCCGGAAGTGACCTGAGCCCAGGGGTGACCTGTGCGGAAATGGCTAGTTAAAGCATTCGAGGTCACGTGGGTGTGACTAACAGCAATAGTACTACTTGAATCCTGACAAACATCCACCTGGACTCCAGGTCCCCTCAACAGGATGAAATCTATGCTCGGTACTGTAAAGATGGCCACTTACTCACAGAACTTAGAGAGGACTTACTACTGTCACTTTTCCAAACCAATATAATTTCTAACTGCGGTCTCAGTATATACTCTATGTCCACAAATAAATACAGCTCTTATCTCAGATCAAAGAAGCTTTGTTCTACAGCAGGTGGCGATAATTAGAGAAACTAACAACTGGCCAAAATGCAGAGAACAACTGACCATGGTGAGCACAACTCCAATTGATTCAGCTACAATACAACTCCTACACAGGGAATATCACCAAAGAGGGGTCAGAAATACTGTAAGGATCAGGACATCCTCTTGTAATATATTCATGTCTATGTATCACAAGGGAACTCAGTCTTTGAAATCTCAACCATAAAGTTGACTATAAAGACATATATAATGACAACAGCTGTTGACATCCAATGATGGATGAGGGAAAACTCNCAAAGCCCAGCCCCAAGATGAAGAACTACTGACAATGGCTGCTGTTAGAAGAAGAATGGTACCTGATAGTTTATCCAATCCTGTGCAGTTAGCCCTAAACACATATGCATAGGAGCCACGGTAAATGGACTCATCAGGTTGTATTTATAAATGTTTACATGTGTAGCAATAATAATTAAAGAATAAGAGACCATGAATTAGAGTGGGAGTAGTGGGAGAACACAAGAGGAGCTGAAAGGAAGAGAGGGAGAGGGAGTGACGCAAACACAACATACACAAATGCAATTCTGAAAAAGTCAATATATCTATATCTATATCTATATCTATTTCCATATCTCTCTCTCTCTGCATATATCTCCAGAGCAATGAAATCAATGGACCTTCATGGAGAGAAAAGCAGAATCTCGGAGTTCTCTATGGCCAGTAGAGACCATTCAAATGTGTTTGCATCCACAGAAGTCATGCTGGGCCAACTCTCAGCCTTCTCTGACCAATGCTCTTAAGTGCCAAGCCAGCTCTTCAACATATCAGAGGTTTTTTTTAATAAGAATATTTACATCCAATGCAACAAAGTCAGAAAGATGGAAGAGATGGGTTTTCTATTTTTCTTTCTGTAATGTAATGACATAAACAATCCCCAATGNGTATACATACCTCTGTGGGAGACTTGGAGTACAGTGAATGCAGAGAATAAGTTCAGGCCAATCGACGGAGCAAGCAATGCATGGTGAAATANGAGGTATTAAAAATAAAATACCTAGTTCCTGGGAGCTGGGGTGGGGAGGAGAGGATGGGGGATGGGAACATGAGGGATCAGGTTGGGTGGGATGGGAACTGGATGGAGGGGGAGAGTGATGAAAGAGATATCTGAATAGGAGGGTCCATTTCAGGGTTAGGGAGAAACATGGTCCCAGGGAAGCTCTCAGGAATCCACAAGGATTACCCCAGCTAAGACTCCTAGCAATAGTGGAAAGGGTGCCTGAACTGTCTATTTCCTGTAATCAGATTGGTAAGTATCCTAATTGTCATCAGAGAACCTTCATCCAGTAACTGAAGGAGCAGATATAGAGATCCACAGCCAAGCACTGGGTTAAGCTCCAGGAGTCCTGTTGAAGAGAGAGAAGAGGGATTGTATGAGCCAGGGTGGTCAAGGTCATGATTGGGGAACCCACAGAGATAGCTGACCTGAGGTTCTGAGAACTCAGACTCTTGACCTACAGCTAGGGATCCTGCATGGCACTGTCCTAGGCCCTCTGCATGGTTATGACAGTTGTATAGCTTGAACTGTTTGTAGGGCTCCTAGAAGTGGGATCAGGACCTGCCCCGATGTTTGAGCTGGCATTTTGGGACCTATTCCCCGTGCTGGATTGCCTAGTCCAGCCTTGATACAGCAGGGGGAGGTGCTTCGTCCTGCCTCAACTTGAAGTGTCACGCTTTGTTGATGCCCATAGAAGGCATGTCCCTTTCGGAAAGCAGACCAAGGAGTGGATGGGGGTGGGAGTAAAGGGGGCCAGAGGGAACAAGAGTTGAGGAGGGAGGGGAAACTGTGATNGGGGTATAAAATAAATGAAAATTTTTAAATAATTAAACAAAACCAAACCCTGGAGTTCGTGTTGATGTCCATGGCCCATGTTACCACAGATGACCATAGGAACCATGCATATTAAAATCTGAGGACTGTGCTTAGCCAATCCCACCCTTCACTGGCCCTAGAATAGCTGGTCTTGCCTCTTGTTGGACACTAAGCAGGAGAGCAGGTCTCATCCCTCATGGGAGAACNNCTCCCCACTAAGAAGAGGTGACCCCACCCCTCACCAAAGGCATTGGAGAGCTGGCTCCACCCTTCACCTGACTGAGCAACTCAGCTACCACCCAGACCCAAATCCTGGGCCTTGGATTGGTCCACCCTATGACCTGTATGTGAAGGGACTGGTCCTGTGGAACCATAGCTGTAGGATCTCCATGACTGGGGAAAGACAGGATATTCTAGCAGAGTTTCAGAGAGGGTCCAGTGATGATAGTGTGCCAAAGCCAGAGGCTTTGAACCAGAAAAATGCCTCACTGCAATGAACATTTTTAGGTGGGGCTGATTGACAAAAGGGTATACTGCATGACACACCACAGCTCCCAGTGCCACTGGAACAAATGAAGAGATGTTGGAGTGGTGGGAAAGATGGAGGAACAAGGTGGTTCTTTCATTTTGTTTTGTTTTTTATTAACTTGGGGGCATCTTTTGGGGAAGGATGCTGCAGGAATGACGGGAGGATAAGAGGGAGTGGGAGGTATGCAGGATTGAGGTGCATGTTGTGAAATTCCTAAAGAATCAATAAAGAATATGTTGTAAAAATGAAACTTCCCTAAACCTCCCCCATAAAATTTCATATTTGTCTCACCTATTTCACAAGGCAACTAAGCTCAGTGCCCAAAGAGAACTCTTTGACATATGATTCCCTCAATTACAAAAGGTAAAATAAAAATGCTCAATATGTTTATTTCCATTTTTCTTAGTTTGTAAAACACTACCCATGTGACTTACATTTTTTTTTACATCCACACAGAACACAGAGGGTATCAATAATCAAGAGAAGAAAGGAAGTTTGTAAGGAGACACAAAAGTCAGGGTTTGAAACTTAATAAAGAGACAGCTTGCCTATTCCCTTCTTTGCAGACAAAACTAGGAGATCTGTCTACAGAGTACATAAGTCTCCTTAACAGTGGATTGGCTCCTGATAAATTATTCATAACCTCAGTGCTATATGTATCGCCTTCATTCTTTGTGGACAGCATTCTATTAGGACTTCTGAGATGGAAGTTCAGGCCTTTGGAGGGGGTTCATGGGCATAGACAATCAGTGCAACTTGACTGTAAGCAATTGGAAGAAAGCAAACATAGCCAATTGTTTCAGGGTTCTGCCTTGTGGAAAACAAATTAGAGATTTTTAGGATATTGACAGCATAAAAAATCAAAAAGTCATATACTTCAAAAATTATGCTTCCAAAAACTAAAAATAGAAGTGAAATCGGTGTATCCATGAAGAATATTTGCAAATGTCTCAGAATTTCCAGCCTACTGACTGAAACGTGTTTCTTGCAAAAGATGGTAAGTAAAGGCTAAAGGAGCTGACTCCTTTAAACATAAAGATATGAATGAAAGATTTCAAAGAATAATCAAAGTGAGAAACATGCAATGAGCAGAAGGATGTCGTATGTTTCCCAGTAACTAGCCCAAAGATTTGTGTGTGTGTGTGTGTGTGTGTGTGTGTGTGTGTGTAAAATGCTACAACACTTCACAAATTATTCAAAAATATTTATTTTAGGTAATAATACTGAATGTTCTTAGCCAGGAAATGAGCACATATACACTAACATGCAGTAAATGAAAATACGAACTGGAAGAAATGGGTTGTTTATAAAGATGTCATTTAAAAATAGAATTATCGTTGAACAACACAACGACTGAGGTTTAAAATGTCAGTAAAAGCTCCAACAGCTGACTTGAAAATTTATGATTCAAAAGGAAAAGACTTGAATGAACTCTAAGAAAAAAAATGCATATTAAATACAAGGGAACTTTAGTTGACTAGCAGCATATTTCTTAGCAAAATCTTATGTCTGAAAGAATTGTAGAGTAATACGGTCAAAGTGCTGGGGAAGCAACATTTTCATCTGAGAATACATCACTCCATACGATATCATTTTGAAAGAAGAGAAAGATAAAGACTTCTCCAGAAAAGAAAAGCTGAGGGACTTTATTACCACTTAGATTTACATTCAAGTAAATGCTAAAGAGGACTTTTTTTAAAAAAGTAATTCTAACTGAAAATGTGAATGCATGTGGAAATATGATGTTTATTGGAAATGATAATTATACACTAAATATCAGAATATTTTACTAATGAAACTAGCAAAACGGTTAAAAGAAAAAATAAAACTACCATAATTTATAAACAAATGACACAAAAATAGATAAACTATGACATAAAAATCATAAAAATTGGGGAGCACAATGAATTTATTTTTATTAAAGTATGCTATGAGCCTACTTTAGATTCACATAGATATAAGATGTTTTACAGAATCTCCATAGCTACCACAAGGGAAAGAATAGCAGATATATAAAAATGGAAGAGGAGCAAATTTTTGCACTATTCTTGAAAAGGGGATGATAAAACATTAATTCACAAAGAAGGCAATAATAGGGAACAAAAATGCAAT
>LZPO01098950.1:2351-14325 GCA_001675575.1 Neotoma lepida | reverse complement strand
TCAAAACAAAACCTTTTTAGCTTCTGCATATCCATTGATAGTCTGCAGAAATGTGGTTCATTCTTTGCAGTGACCTTGTGTATTAATCAAAGGAACAGAAATGCTAAAACAAAAACATACTACAAAAAGGAATTTATCAGATTGTCTTGCATGGTATGGGATGTTTAACAATGTCTATCTGTATGCTGGGGAAGCTAAGAAACTGGTAGCTACCATTCACTAAGCTGCATGCCTCAGCAGTCCCAGTGTAGCACTGAAGCCCTAGAGCACTCATTCTCAACCTTCCTAATGTTATGACCCCTTAATACAGTTCCTCATTTTGTGATGACCCCTAACTATAAAATTATTTCATTGCTAATTCATAACTGTAATTTTGCTACTGTTATGGATCATACTATAAATATATGATATGCAGAATATCTGATATGTGATTCCCAAAGGGGTCATGACTCACGGGTTGAGAACCACTGCCCTAGAAGTTTCCTGGAGAGCTACTGGTCTTCAGTCCATGTCTGAAGGCCAAAGAGACAAGGCTCTAATGTTAGTGAAGGACAGCAGCAGCAAAGGCAACAACTGAGTAGATGCTTGGATCAGCAAGGAGCAAAGGTGGGCAGGTCAAAACAAGCTCTGCTTTTCTCTCAGATGTTTTTATATCAGGCCACTGTCAGAGGTGCTGCCGACTCCAGGGGAGGCACTTTCAGCCCCACTTAGTCCTTCCAGGAAATACCCTCACAGACTCACCCAGGGGAGTATCTCTTAGGTGATCCTAGATACAATCTAGTTGTCAGCCAAGCCTACCCCTTGTCAATCTGGCACCTAATCATATGTTCTTGTGTTGTACTTAATTTCCAAATGAAGACAACAGCAAGGTCATAACTCTAACATGATATACTTACCCCATTGTATAGCCACAGATGCATGATTCTTCCCTCAAGATAGATGGTAACGTCCTTTGGGGAATGCTTGGTCTTTTATTACCTCATACTTACATATGACAATGCAGTTTTATGAATCCACTACTAGTATTGTCTCAATTGACATTATAATGTAAGACAAGAAATGGAGGAAAGAAAACATGAATATTCGATCAATGTACGTTTTATATGTGCATAAGCACATTCTTAACAGAATAGGACAGAAACACTCATGGCAGTTACAATTTGGTTTTGCAACTTGTCACATGATTTTAGCTACTACTGATTTCATGTTTCCTCCACCCTTAGCAAACCCTTCGTTAGGTCTTTGTCTCAGTTTCAGGTTTCTTTTGCTGTGAAAAACACCATGACCATGGCAAATCTTATAAAGGAAAACATTTAACGGGGTGGCTTACAGTTTTAGAGGTTTAGTCCATTATCATCATGGCAGGACACAGCAGCATGTACGCAGACATGGTATTGGAGAAGGAGCTGAGAGTTCTACATCTTGATCTGCAGGAAGTGAACTGTGTGTCACACTGAGCCTGATCAAAGGAGCCTTCAAAGCCCACCCCTACAGTGACACACTTTCTCCAACCAGGCCACACCTATTCCAACAAGGCCACACCTCCTAATAGTGCCACTCCCTATGAGCTTATGGGGGCCAGTTACATTTAAATTACCACAATCTTGGATCTTCATCTGGAGACATGACCCATACCTTCATTCCTGAAGGATCCAGGCCATTTGTCATCCTGTCTGTGTTGAGCTGTTGTAGCTTCTCATTGACTTTAATCACACGGATTTCCTACACTCCAAACATGCTCCTTGCCCTCCACTGTGAAAAACTTTCAGTTTTCTAATTAATTTGCAACATAAATTATTCTATTAATTTGGTTCTTCTTGGAAACCCTCATCAGCATTTGGCAATTTTCATCATGTAAATCTCCCATGGGTTTTACTTATTTATTTCTTTTCTTTTTTCTATGCTGTATTTTTGTTTGTTGGTTAGTTGGTTTTAAATTCATCTCTAACATTTCATTGGGGATGAAGTACTTAGAGAAAGTAGTCAGCTACCCTCTGGTAGTCTAAAACAATCAATCCTTCTATGTCTTTTTTAGTATGTTGACTCAAGGACATTGGGAGGTAGTAGCCAGGAGGATATCTTAGCTTCCAGCTCAATGGAATGTTAATTGTATCTCTTGGAAGAAGCACTTTCCCATCTAGAAGAAAGACTTCTAGGCCAGAAGAACATAAATCGCAGGAATATAAACCAAAAAGTTGCTAGTGGGTCACTAGAAATAATGGTGAGTTATAAGTACCACTCCTTGATCCCTGAACCTATGAATTTTGGCTATATGTATAACAATGCCATAAATTGAACACTGATCAAGAGCATATATAGCTTTCCTTAGAACCATGCCCCAGCTCTCCAAGGTATTGCCAACTAGTTGGGCTTAACTGTGTCTAAAATACCACTCTACTCAACTGTTCTATCAAACCAGCTGCTTCATGAGCATGGAGAATATCTTAAGGCCAGTGGATTACATAAGGCCACTGTTGCATGTCTTTGTGAAGTGTACTCCCTGGTCAGAAGCAATGCTATGAAAAATGTCATGATGGTAGGTAAAGCATTCTGTAAGTCCACAGGTGGTAGTTTTAGAAGATGCATTAGGTACAGGAAAAGAAAATACATAACCTGAGTAAGTATCTATTCCAGTGAGGACAAAATGTTGCCCTTTCCGCAAAGGAAGTGATCCCAGGCAGTCATCTGGTTACCAGGTCATTGGCTGATTATCCCAATGAACAGTGTCATATTGGGGGTTCAGTGTTGGTCTCTGCTGATGACAAATTTGGCATTCAGTGGTAGCCATAGCCAGATGAGCCTTGTTGTTGAGCCCAGACATTTTTCCATTCCATCTATCATGGTAACTTTTTTCATGAATCTATATTGCAATGGCAGAGATGGCCAGGAAAAGACTGGCCATTCCACCTGCTTGATTGTTAAACTCTTCCTCTGCTGGTCATCATTTGAGGAACAGTTACACAGGACACAAGCATCTTTAAGTCATTGGCCCATTTGAAGAGCTCCATCTCATATCCTTTGCCTGAATGTCTTGCTTATCAATTTTCCAATCATGTTCCTTTCAAGTCCACAACCATCTAGCCAAACCATTGGTTACAGTCCATGAATTAGTATATAATTGCCCAGCTGGCAATTTATCCTTCTAAGCAAAATGTACATTTGCACTGCTCAAAGTTTTGTCCACGCTGAAGATTTCTCTTTGCCCACTGTCTTTCAGAGTTGTTCCAGAAAAGATTTGTGATGCCTTAGATGTTCTGGGTGATGCCTGTATAGTCTGTAGAGCTATCTGTAAACTAGTCTCCCTACCTAAGTCAACCAATCATAGAGTACACCCTATGAGGCCACTGATACACGCTCAGGGACAGAAGGCATGATAGCAGGAGTAGGACTTATAGATAATTTGGGAATTTTATCTAACTTATTTGTGCCTTCAGGACCTTCTGAGGCTTGATAATCCATCTACATGTTCTGTTTGATACTAGATCTTTGTGTGCATGTCCACCTTTATGTCCTGGTGAGCCAGACAACAGCCATCTCATGGTGGGCAGCTCTAGTTTCATGGTGTTTCTGCTAAGGCTAACTAGGGGGCCAAGAACTATCTTTCAAAGAAGAATAGCTGTTTGCAGATGACTGCTGAGTCTAGCTTCAAAATCCCAAGGGCCTCTATTATGACTACTCCAAACAGCATCTACATCTGTCAGCCGAACTGTAAGCAATATAGCCCATTCAGCAGAGCAGCCTGCCCAGAAGCCTGGACTTACTGAAGAGCAGTGTCTGTCCTGTGCCCCATTCGATACTAACAGTTTTCTGGGTACTTGGTATACAGGCTAGAATAACACACTCAAGTGAAGAATGTGTTGTCTCCAGAATCCAAATAGCCCCATTAAGCATTGTGATTCTTTCCTGGTGGTGAGAGAGGTCAAGTATTACAGTTTATCTTTCATCTTAGAAGAATATTTCTGCATGCCCCACACCACTGGTCTCCTGAAAAGTTCACTGAGGTAGAAGGTACTTGGAATTTTGTTGAATTAATTCCCACCATCCTGTGTTCATGTACTTTATCAATAAGTCCAGAGCAGTCTCTAACTTCTTCTCTCTCAGTCCAACCAGCATGATGCCATCACTATAATGGACCATGGTGATAGCTTGTGGAGGAGACAGATGATTAAGATCTTTGTAAACAAAGTCATGCTGCAAGTCTGGTGAATTAATATATCCTTGAGGTAGAACTGTAAAGGTTTTCTCCTGGTCGTGCCAGCTGAAAGCAAATTGCTTCTGATCATCCTTATTGGCTTGGACAGAAGAAAAAACATCTTCAGATTAATAGCTGCATACCAGGTACAGGAAGATATTAATACCGAGGTGAAGAAACCACAACTGCAGGGCAACTGCGATTGGAGTAACTACTTGATTACATTGGAGACAACTCAACTGTCATTCTCCAGGATCTGTTCATCCTCCACAAAGGCAAATAGGAGATGTAAAGAGAAATGTGGTGTGAACCATCATCCCTGCATCTTTCAAGTCCTTGAAGGTGTCACTAATCTCCATAACACCACAGGGATGAATGACTGGGTTTGTTCACTGTTTCCCTGTAGGAACAGCTTTAATGGCTTCCACTTTGCTTTTACAACCATACTAGCTCTCACCACACAGGTCAGGGAACCAGTGTGTAGAGATTCAGCGAAATTCTTTGTGTATGAGTCCTAATTATTCATTCTGAGTTGGTGGGAATGACCACAGGATGGGTTCAGGAACCCAGTGGACCCATTTGAGTTGGATCTTAGCTAAAATTCCATTGAATGATTGACCTGTATAAGTTGTCTAGGTTAACTGGGGGGCCACAACGTTGTTTGGAGTCTCTTGGATCAATAACAACCCGAAGCCTGTTTCTAGTAGTTCTTGAAAGGTCTGGTTATTTTCTTTTATCCAGTGTACAGTTACATTCTAAAAGGCTATAGGTTCTTTGGGGGAACTACAGGAGAAAGATTAATAGTAAACCTTTTTGATTCTGTATCAAAATTCCCCTCTGAGGGACATAGCCATCCCATCATTTGAGAGGTTCTGTGTCTATAAAATTATTCAAGTCTTGAAGTTGGCTGAAGGAACATGTTTCTCTACTTCTATGATTCAAGGTAGCCTTCCATTAATTTTTCCTAGAATTTCTTTGATTATATAGAACAAGGCAGACCTTAGTAGGCTCCCTGTCTATTTCACTTTTGGGGACATAGTGACTAATTAGTCAGTACCAACAGAAGACTGTTATGAGCATCACTTTGCCTGTGCTGCCCATCTTGGTAGGGATTCTCAACCTGCCTTCAGGGATTCAGGGCTGCTATGTGGCCTTTGCTATGCTGGGATCTAGGTAAAACCATTGCGGCCAAGACCACCACTATGAGATTCTTTAAGCACTCTGGTGCTCTTGCCACAAATAAGGGTCTTGCACTATTAGTGATGAGCATGTCTTCCAGACACTTTTCTTGTGGTGGAGTATGTTTTATATGGCAAGGCCACTCCAGCATTCCAGTTTCCCAAGGCCTTGAGTCCTTTCATCAACAGCAAACCACAGGAAATGATGACTCTCCCGCTCATTCATGGCAGACCATCTTTTGACCCACACTTGAACCAACCAAACTGTGGCACTGTTTTTGACTACATGAATTGCAACATTAAGCCCCAAATCTCTGTTCAATGGGTGCATATTCATAAGCTCAGTTTAATCTAGGTTTATGTTGCTTTGTTACTTTATAAATGTAGAAGCAATCAGCCAGCAACATTATATCCTTGCTTTCCACAAATGTTCAAACTTGGCAAGAGGAAGTCATTAAATTCCTTGTTCTTCACAAGGAGTGAATCAGTCTTAAATGCATTTACCTTGTGTGGTCCTTTATCAGTGTTCTCCATGCTACCTGGGGTGTCCTTAGCAATTCTAGGTTTAATAAAGTTGGAGAATATGCTTCGGATGCCACCAAACCCACTAGAGAAATCCATCCTTACAATTGTGTTTCTCTAGAATCATTCCGGTATCACAATCTGTATTAGACAGGGTTCTCTAGAGGAACAGAACTAAAATAAATACATACTAGACTGGGATTTATTAATCTTGTTCACAAAATATAGGCCAGATAGTCCCACAATGGTTGTCTGCATGCTAGAGAGACCAAGAACCTGGTATGTGCTTAGTCCTTAAGGCTGGATGGGACATGATTCTCTGAAGGTCAGGATATTCTTAGAGCTGGTCTTTAGTCTGACAGAAGGCCAAAGAAGCTGGGTTACAATGTCCGTGAAGGATGGCAACAGCAGAGGCAGCAATGAGTTACATATATGTATCAGCAGTAATAAGAGGCGGACAGGCAAAACCCTGCATGGCTTTCTCCTCAGACCTCTGTATATCTGAGCTTCTGTACACAGCAGAGGCGGGTCATTTCCCCACAGTAATCCTCCCAGGAAGTTCTCACTTGTCTTAAAGAGCTCCAGAGGCCAGTCACTCTTCCTGACCTCTATGATTTTGTTTCTGATGAGAATTTATCGATATTCAATTCACAGTTAATGTATTATTTATCTTCTTCAGCTACTTTCAAGATTTTTCTTGGTCATTTTCAAAACTTCACAGAACTCCCCATCTCAGGGGCATGTCTCTTAACTGACCCCAGAGCCAATCGAATTGATAACCAATATTAACCATCCTGCCTTGTAAATTAGAACCTTACTCAACTTGCCAGTTCAAGTGATTTTGAAATTGTGGATGTTTGTGTTTTGTCTCAAGATGCTGTCTGCCATGCTGGGATCTCCAGGTTTTCTCTGTTTGGTGCCCTGTTCTGCACATGTTAGTTATCTTACTGGTTAATTATGCTGGTGGGGCCACCCATGCCCTTTCTTGTTTCCTGTGTATTAGCTACCTCAGTCACAGGGCAGTGGTTCTGAGATCCTCAGCAGTCACCATGGTGACATTCAGGAGCATTGCATCTGCCAGGGTACAGATCTTTCATTTTTATGGTAAATCCCTTCCTCTCTTTGTACATTTTATTTCCATTTAACCAACTCTGTTAGATGTCATGACAACACTTCTCATTTCTCGTTTTAATAAGAACATTGATGTGAACATAGTGTATATTTTTCATATCCCTTTACATTCATAGTACTTCTGATTTTGAACTGAGTTTCTCTTATGGTCTTTAGAGTTGGACCTCATTTTGAAATCCACTCTGAACCTCGGTCCTTTCGTCAGTGTGTGTGGCTTTCTTCCTCAGAACTTAATCACTGACATTTGGAGCCTGCTGCTCTGTCTTCCATCTTTAGTTAATTTCCTCTGGTTTTCACTCTTCTTTCTCTTTCCCTAACTTCATGTGTCCTATTGGAATGCTTTCAGCATTCCATCACAGCTGTTTGCAGAGCTGTTGAGTATTCCTTGGTGTACTTTGCAGTGGCATTGCTCTGGGCTTTATGGTGTGTGCACGGGACATGGCACTGTCTCTTAGGATCATCATGTCCTATTCTGCGTTAAGCATGGGAACTAGTCTTTTCAAGCCTCACTTTCCCGTACCATTGTCTGTGCTTTTTTAATTCTTACTTCAATTCATTAAATTGATTTATGAAATTCTTGAGGAGAATGGAAGGGCTAATATACTTGCTTATACTTTTGCTTTTCCTGGTGTTGCATCGTCTTCCCCATTACTCCAAACTTCCCATAATAGTTGTCATTTGTGTTCTGTTTGATTAACTTCCCTAGACCGTCCTTAGAATAGGCTAAGTGACACCAAAATTCTAACAGTTCTCTCTTCTCTATGTTTCTACTTCCCTGAAAAACAAACTCAGCAGATCTAGGATTCTTACCTGAAAATTCTTTCCTTTCAGGACTTCAGAAATGCCTATTATGTCTTTCTTTCCATCATTTGATACAAGAATATGGTTGATATTTAAATCTGTTTTCCTGTTGTTATCGTTTTACTTCTCATTGGCTACTTTCAAGTATATTCTTTTTTTAATGATTTATTTATTTATTTGGACCTACATGTATTGTGTGTCTGTGTGAGAGTGCCAGGTACCCTGGAACTGGAGTTACAAACAGTTGTAAGCTGTCATGTGGGTGCTGGGAATTGAAGCCGGGTCCTCTGGAAGAGCAGCCAGTGCTCCCAACCTCTAAGCCATCTCTCCAACCCCTCAAGTATATTCTTCGTCTCTAGTTTTCAATTTTTTTTTCTGGTTTTGTTTTTTGTTTTTGTTTTTTTGAGGTCGGGTCTCACTCTGTAGCTCTGGCTGTCCTGGAACCCCTTAAGTAGACTTGGATGGTCTTGAACTCACAGAGATCCACCTGCCTCTGTATCCCAAGTGCTAAAGGCAAGCACCACAAAACTCAGCTAGTTTTCAAAACTTTGATATTGTTAATATGCATCTTTTGTTTTTTGAGACATGGCCCATTTATTCTTGGCCAGCCTAGTAATTGCTTTGAAAGGGGATGACTGAGCTCCTGATCCTCCTGCCTCCATCTCCCAAGTGCTGGGATTGCAGGTGTGTGGCAACACACTTGGGTTATATGATGCTGAGATAGAACCTTGGTCTTTGTTGATGGTGGCAAGTACTCTACCTACTGAATGGTACTCCCAGGTTCTATTATTATGGATTGTAATATGATTTGAGGTTTATTTTTTTATCTTTAATCCTGGGGGTGCTGTAAGTTGGTGGTTTTCACAAGTTTTAGAATTTTTCAGCTGTTATTTTTCTTCAAGTCCCCCTTTCCCAATGGCATCCTTCTCCTGGGACTTTGATGGTAATGTTTTTGGAACTCCTGTTATTACCTACAGACCTCTGAGGCTTGGCTTTTTTTTGCAATAAATTTTCTTTCTTGTACAGACAGGGCAACTGTCATTGATGTGTTTTCACTGATTCTAGTCTCTGGCATTTTCCTTAATTTTCAATTCTGCNATTACTTGATTTTTAGTTGCTTCTATTTCTTTGGTGAGCTTTTCTGCTTTAGTTTCTTAATATACATTAATATATAATATATATTAGAGAATTTCATATATGAATATGAAATATGTTTTGATACTTAACTCTCATTCCTTCCCTAAGTCCTCCTAAATTTTATTTCCCACCCCTACTGTCTGCCAGCTCTGTGTTCTCTGTGTTAATTCCAATTTGTGCTGCCCATATAATCATGGTGTGGGGCCATCCATGGAACATGGGTCACTTTCCAGGGACCACACCCTTAAAGAAAACTGATTCTTCTCCCCAGAAGCCATCAATGGTCAATAGCTTGTCAGTTAGGACTAGGGGCTCCTGAGACCCTCTCCCTTCCATGGTGGAATTTTGATGGCCTTTNTCTTACGAAGACTACCACAGCTCTGAGCTCAAGAGTGTAGAGATGCTGTCATAACCAGNTGGTACTGTTTTGGTCCAGTATTCCCCAACCTCTGACTCTGACAACTTTTCTGCCCTTTCTTCCATGATTGTTGCTGAGCCGTGGTCAGAAGAGTATGATNCAGACATTCCATCTGTGTCTGAGTACTCTACAGATGTTATTCTTTGCATGTTGACCAATTGTAAGTTTCTGCATTAACTGTCACATACTGCACAAGGGAAGTTCTCTAATGAGGTCTGAGAGCTGTGCTAATCTATGGGTACAGAGACACAAATTTAGAGTACAATTTGATACTATGTCAGTTTAGCAAAATAATGGTAGTAACTTCACCCTGGGGGCCTATAAGGCATCCAACCATGGGTTCTTAGCCAAATTTAAAGTATCAGCAATGTTTCCTCAAGTGGAGCTGTCCCTAAATCCAATCAGAAAGTAGTTGGTTATTTCTATAACATTCATGACGCTACTATACCCATGGACATATCTTGCCATTCAGATCATTATTATAGTTCTCAGGGGGTACAGCAGAGTACTACAGTTGCTTACAGTTCAGAGGTTTAGTCAATTATCATTCTTCTGGGAAGCATGGTGGAATTCAGGCAGACATGGTGCTACAGAAGGAACTGAGAGTTCTACATCTTGATCCACAGGCAGCAGGAAGAGACATTGAACTACTAGGCCTGGCTTGAGCTTCTGAGACCTCAAAGCCTTCCCCTAGTGACACACTTCTTCCAACAAAGTCACACCTCCTCCAACAAGGCTGCATCTCCTATGAGCCTATGGAAGTCATTTTCTAACAAGCCACCCACCGCAGGGGGTCATTCTCATTAAACCACCACAAGAGTGACATATATTTTCGTTCCTGAAGGGTCTGGACCCTAGTCATCCTGGCTGGACTAGATGGTTATAGTTTTCTATTGACTTTAATCACAGGACATGATAACACCAAAAGACAACCTAAAGGATCTCCTACACTCCAGACTCCAGACATAATAGACATACTCCTCCTCACCTTCACTGTGGAGAAGAACTCCAATGCCCACACCCTATAATCTGGATCAATCCCCACTCCTAACACTGTAATTTCTGTCTTAGCCTGTTGGCTTAAAGGCATCAGAAGTCCAAAGTGGCAAGGGGGGAATCAGAGCTTGTGATTCAATGGAATGTTTGTTGTGTCTCCTAGCAGGAGCACACCCCTCTCAGGAGCTATAATTTCTGGACCAGAAAAAAAAGTTGCAGGAAAAGGAAGTAGGGNCCATGGGCTGAGATTCCCTACTGATACTATCCAATGTAGCATATCTTTGATTTGTTCAAGAATTTTTCTCNTTGTATATAAGGAACAAAACATAACAGGCTTCTTATCCATTTCATTCCTCGAAACAACATAATGGGTTTTGCAGNGCCAAAGCCCCACATGTGTCACACCACCATAAGGATTGTGTTGCCTGGACTGTCATTCTCTATGACCAGTCTGTCTTCTTCATGGGCCAAAAAGGAGAATTAAAAGGAGATGTAGTGGGATCCACCACCCCTGCGTCTTTCAAATCCTTGGCGATAGCACTAATTTCTGTAATTCTTCCAAAGATTTGATATTGTTTCTGGTTCACTATTTTCCATGATAGAGACAACTCCAACAGCTTTCATTTGGCCATTTCAACCATAAAAGTCCTCACTCTGTAAGATACAGAGCCAGCATGGAAATTCTGCCAACCTCTAAGAATATCCATTCACATTACATTCTGGAACTGGGGAAATAACCTAAAATGAGTTGAGGGATGCACTAGGCCCACTGTAAGTCAGACTTCAGCTAAAATGCCATTAATCACCTGTCCTTCATACGCCTTTACTTTAACTGGAGGGTCGCAGTGCTTTGGGGCTCTCCAGAATCAGTGTCAGTTCAGAACTAGTTCCAATGACCTTGGGGTCTCTGATTGTTTCCTTTCCCCCAATGTGCAGTTACCCAAGTAAAAGGTCATAGTTCTCTCTGGGAAGGGATGGAAAAGAGGCTAACAGTGAAACTCTTAGGTATTTTAGCAAGGTCCTTCTTCCAAGGGACTTGACCTTTCCTTCATTCAAGGGGTTCTGGGTCCACAAACTGGCTCAAGTCTGGAAACTGGCTTATAGGCTAAGTGTCTCTATTGCTATGATCCAATGTAGAATTTCTTTTCATTTGTTCAAGAATTTTTCTGCTTATGCAGATGAAACAAAAACACAGTAGGCTTATTGTCTATTTCACTGCTGAAAGCAGCATGATTGATTAGCCAGTTCCAAAGGTCCATTCAAGTCATGCCACCATAAAGATCACTTTGCCTGTGTTGCTCATTACAAGTCAGGCCATTATAGAAATTGCTTTGCCCATNCTCCCCATTACAATAACTATGCTCACCTTGCCCCTGATGATTCAATGGTGACACCTGGCTCCTGACTCTCTGGCTCCCAATTAAATCCATTGCATTTAATTCATTCAATTGAACAGCAGTGTCTCCAACTCTAAGGTCTGTCACAAGGAGAAGAGCAACCACAAAGCTCTTCAAATGTGCTGGTGCCCGTGTCACTGTTTTATATCTTATAGCATTAGTGAAGGGTATGTGTTCTGGGCCTTCTCACTGCAGAGGACTA
>LZPO01098949.1:2131-14339 GCA_001675575.1 Neotoma lepida | reverse complement strand
TTGGTGAGGTGAGGCTAGCTGGTGGCTTGCTCCTAATTCCTCTGATCTCTGTCAGATTTTCACCCTTATTTCTTGTTCTGTGTGTTTATTTATAAGACTGCTTGGAAATTTGTCTTACATGTCTCCTTANTTCTGTGATTAAAGGCACATGCCACCACCTCAGCCACATCAGTGTTAGGAAGCATTATAGACAGAGTGTTCCATTCCATAGCCTATAGTGCAGCAGTCCTCATAACCTGTTGATTTGATGATGCTTGGATTAATCCCCTCTTATCTTATGATATGTCCTTCCCCAACCTCCTGATAGGGTGAGACAGAGGAAGTTTTCAAATACAAATGGAGTCCTCAGCAACAAGGTGCTGCCAGTAACTTTAACTTTCTGAGGTTGTATGCCAAACCTGCGTTTAGAGGTGATAGGCAGTTTATGTTTGATAGGCAGTTTATGCTTGTCAGTTGAGAACCCTGGCTTTAGAATAAAAATAGCCTTATTCAGAAGATTGGTTTTAGCATTCATTGGCTATTTGAGTTTGGGAAAACTATGTAACCTCTGTCTCTTATACACATCTAGATGTGTATAAGAGACAGGTATATGAGAGAGTACATGCAGTGTTTTTGTTCCTGAGATTGTGCGACCTCATTTAATACTACACATTCTAAGTCCATCCATTTTCTTGCCAATTTTGTGATTTCATTTTTCTTTAGAGCTGACTAGTATTCCATTTTATATATTTACCAGGTTTCCAGTATCCATTCATCTGTTGATGGACAACTAGATGGGTTCCATCTCCTTCTTTATTGAATTGAATAACAACAGTAAATATGAGGGTACAAATATCTCTGTGGTGGGATGTTGAGTTCTCTGGGAATATGCCCAGGAGTGAAATAGCTGGGTCATGTGGTAGTTCTGTTTTAAATTTCTATAGCAACCTCCAAACTGAATTTTATAAAGGTTGTTTTAATTTGCACCCTATCAGCAGTGAATACAGTTTTTGTAATTCTTTATTGACATTAAATATATATCTTTAAAAAAAAAAACGACATGGTCTCACTGTGTACTTCTGGTTGGTCTGGAACTTGCTGTATGGACCAGCCTGGCCTGAAACGCATAGAGCTCTGCCTGCCTCTGTCTCTGTGGTGATATTTTATCTGTGTCCCCCAATAAAATTTATCTGAGGATAGGAGGAATAACGGGCAGCCAGCCGCTAGTAGTAAAAACAAAAGTCATGCAAGTTAGCACACACCCTTAATCCGTTTGGTTCTCTGTGAGTCCAAGGTCACATTAGGGAACTAACGGAAGGCGGTGGTGGCACACGCCTTTAATCCCAGCATCAGCCATAGAGTTCTGGAGGTCTGTGCAGACANTATATTTAAAGTGAGATTGATGATATTTACCCTATAGGATTTTGTGATGACTTAGTTAAGCTATATAAAATCTACTTCATAGAGGCTCAGTAACTAGTGGTTTTAGAAAAACATAAATGAAGCCGGGCGGTGGTGCTGCACGCCTTTAATCCCAGCACTCGGGAGGTAGAGGCAGGCGGATCTCTGAGTTCAAGGCCAGCCTGGGCTACCAAGTGAGTTCTAGAAAAGGCGCCAAAGCTACACAGAGAAATCCTGTCTCGAAAACAAAAACAAAAACGTAAATGTGGGCCGGAGGGATGGCTCAGTACTTACTTACTTCTGCAGAGGACTGTGATTGTTTTCTAGTCTAGCACTCCCAACAGGTGGCTCACAGTTACCTGTAAATCCAGCTTCATGGAATCGAACTCCCTCATCCAACCTCTGAGGGCGCCCACACAGGTGTGCACACACGTGTGTAAATAAAAATCAAATCTTTTTAAAATGAGAAAAATGTAAATGTTGGTTTAAACAGTTATAACTTCGATGTTTGGGGTAGAGTTCCAATTATTTATATCTCGCTCCTCACTGTACTGGTTAGATTTTGTGGATTTGACACAAACTAGACTCAGCTGAGAAGGAACCTGAGGAATCACCTCCACAAGACTGACCTGTGGGCATATCTGTGGGGCATTTTGTTGACTAGTGATTGATGTGGGGCAGTGCCACCCCTGTACCTGTGGACATGGGTTTTATAAGAAAGTAAGCCAAGGAAGCCATGGGGAGCAAGCCAGTAAGCAGCATTCCTTCATGGTCTTTGCTTCAGTTCTTGCCTTCCCTTTCCTCCATGATGGAGTGTAACTTGTCAGCTGAAGTAACACTTTCATCCTCAAATTGTTTTGGGTCAGTGTTTTATCACAATAACAGAAAGCAAATGAGGACATTCATCTAAGCTGCTTTCTGAGCCTACTTCTGGGCAGCAGACAGCTAGAGGTTTGCAGTGTTTGCGCATGCTTCCTTGCTTTTTGGAAATGCTGTCTTGTTTCTGTCCAGCTTGGTTGAGTCCTAGGCATTAGCTTTGCTCCTAGTTCTTCATCAGGCCTTCTTGCTCTGATGACTGCTATGGTCTGTTCTTGACTTCAGCCTGAAAGGTTACAGTGTGATTCTGAGATCCCCTTCTGGCTTCACATGAAAACCAGTGTAGCTAGTGGTGTATGTATGATCTCGGTCTTTTCTTATGAATATTCAGCTCCAGTTTTAAACTTGATTTGTTCTGTTTGCTTGAAAAGAACTTATAGTCACAGATTTTAGTTAACTTGGGATATACTTGAGAAACAGTCTGTTGTGAATTCTGATACTTAGATTCTGAATCCAACTGTTGAGTAAGAGGGGCCAGTTGCTCCTGTCACAGATGCCTGGGCAGTGTTGGAGAGTCAATGATTTGTCATTGTCATCACATCCTCTTTTGTTTCTGCTGTGACCATGTATTCTCTGTTGTCCTAAGGCCTGTTGTAATGGTATATTTTCAGCCACACTTATGATTTCATGCTTTTCAGACACTAAAGGGTTTGGTTTGTTTCAAACATTTAAACACAATGTTTTCTCTTTCTATTTCACTTCCACCAGGACCTATCTGTTCAGAGGATCTTAACAAAATGTATGGATTTACCTATTTGAGCACTTGTCTATGATTTTTGTTTACATTTGTGAAGGAAGACATAAGCCACAGATTATAGATCATTGTTTATGTTTGCAGTCACAGAAATTGTGATGGACAAAGCAATGAGATGTGGAAGTTTCACTTGATTGAACTTTGATATTTAAAATGGTAGAATATTAAGATTGGCATGCAATATTATCATCTGAAACTATGTGATGTGACTACTGTGAATGATTGGGCATTGTTGTCCCTTGCTAGCCACAGGTTATTGGAATGAGGACAGCCCCTTCCCCAAGCAAAATCTAATGATGGGTAAGCCCTGTATATATAGTATTTCTAGAAAATCTTTGCATATCCCTATACATACTTTAAAATTAGCTCTAGATACTTACAACATCTAGTAGTACAATGTAAATAGTTGTCATGCTTTATCATTCATAGACTCATGACATAACAAACTAGTATGATCATCTTCAGTACAGATGTAACAGTCTCTCCTTCCTTCCTCTGAGTAATGTGGTGCCGGGATTGGTTGAATTTGTGGATGCAGATGTGTGGCTGTAGAGTTTATGAAGGGTCTACTGTAAATGATGATGGAGTTGTGTTTGCTGGTTCTAGTGTTGCTTAGTATCTTGATGTAGTACAGACATCATATACACATTTTATTTGCATAAATTTAGATATATGACCTCTGTTTTCTGTATTAAGTATAAGTTTTGTAAATATAGGGAATTTACAAATGTAAGAATTTACAAAGATGATTTTAGGCTAGTCATTGATTCAAGTATCTGTCTCTAAGATGCAGCTTGCAGATACATTTTTCAGAGATGGAGAAGTAGCAAGGACAAATGACTTTTGATGTTGTTGAAGATGGCATTTATAAAGAGCAATGTAGTGATTTTGACTGATTAACATCAGATGCTTTTGAGCAGAAAAGCTACTTTTTCCCTCCATTGGTTTATTCTTTGATGCCTGTGCTAGAATTGAATGAATTTATTATATATGCATATATAATGCATGTTTATATTAGATATAAATGTTTATGGAGGAGGAGGGGGCATCTTGGCACTCATGTGGAGGTCAGAGGACAATTTATCAGAGTTAATTCTCTTCTTCCACCCTGTGGGTCCTGGGGATCAAATTCATGTTGTCATGTGTGGCAGCAAGTGCTTTTAATCACTGAGCAGTCTCCACAGCATGACCATTGTTTAGATAGATTCAGATTCTCAAATGTCAGTAGGTACGTTTTTCTTTTTCTTTTTTGGTTTGTTGTTGTTAGTGGTGGTGGGTGGGTTTTTGTTTGTTTGTTTTTTTTGAGAGGGTTTCTCTGTAGCCCTGGTTGTCCTGGAACTCTGTAGACCAGGCTGGCCTCTGGAGTGCTGGGATTAAAGGCATTAAAGGACACTGCTGCCCACTGATATCAGTAGTTTTAATCAAGTTTGTGAGAGACTGAGTAGTTTAGTGGTCAGTACAACATTCTCACAGACAGTGTAAATGGTATTTGTTAATGGTACTCATGCAAAGCTTGCTGAGTTGTGTTTCCCTCCAGAGTTAAAAGATGTCTCACCTATAGTTACTAGATGTTTATTTATTCCTTAGATCTTTAGGTAAATACCACATGTAGCAGTTATTCCAAGAAGGCTGTGTTATACTTCTTCAAGGATAGCAACACTAAGAAGGGCACACTTGGAAATGAAGAAAAACTTTTCTGCTTTTTTATTTTTATTTTATTTTATTTTCTGAAGATAGGATCTCTATGCAGGGCGGTGGTAGCACACACCTTTAATCCCAGCACTTGGGAGGTAGAGACAGCTGTGAGTTCGAGGCCAGCTAGGTCCACAGAGATAATTCCAGGTCAGCCAGGGCTATACAAAGAAACTCTGTCTCGAAACAAAACAAAAAAACATGGAGTCTTTATAGTCCAGGCTGTCCTGGAACTAACTATGTAGCCCTGGGCTGGTTTCAAACCCTTACTGATACTTCTGCTTTAGCCCCCAAATGTTGGGATTTCATGTGTGAGCCATCATCGCCCACCCGTCTTTTCCCTGTTCTCTCTTTTGAATAGGATATTTTTATGCAGACATTGGCCTGGAATCTGCTATGTAAACCAGTTGGCCTCATACTTGATTAATAGGGGTCCTACTGCCTCTGCCTCCAAGTATTGGGATTACAGGGATCATACCCCATGCCCAGCTTTCCTTTTTCTTTTCTATTAGAGCAGCTATTATGTTTTGAATATTGTTATTTATTAAGCAGAGCTGTGTACCGTGTGAGAAAAGCCACAAGGCACAACAAAATCCCCTATAAGAGTTTATTAAGGGAAGGGAGCAGAAGGGGTGTGCATAGGCCTATGGAATGATCATGCAGGAAGAGGGGGAAGGAATAGGTGGAACCCACTTTTATAGGTAACACCCCACCTCCCCCGCCGCCACCGCACATTCGAATATGGGCTTACGTAGCTACACAACACATGTGCATAGATTACGTGACCATGCTGCGCACAAACTACACGATCATGCAGTGCACGGATTACGTAGGACGTAAGGCCTTAGGATGACTAAACATCTTGCCAGCATATGTGCAGTCATGTAGCTCGGGGAGTGGCTAGGAATTCTAACACATCATAATTTATGATTTAATCTAATTGAACCATCATTCATCTTGGGCAAAATGAATGTAGGTAGTCTACATAATGAAAATAAAAAATAATTTTATTAGAAAATGAATATGCTCACAATTTTGTTCTGATGGCCCATTTAAGGACCAGAAAGTTAGGTGGCTGACATAGCAGGGAGCCAGTCTGCTAGTCAGGAGCAAAGCAATCATTAGAGTTGAGCTGCTCCAGCAGTGGGCCTGAGTTCACTTTAACATTTGATACAATGGGAAGAGCTTTGAACAAAGTTATTGTCATCCTTTGAGCCCACTTTCCTCCTTTAGGCCTAGGCAGACAGTGGGATAGCTCTACGGCTGTGGTTCTCATCTGGACTGGTTTTGCTTACAAGGACATGTGGCTACATTTGGAGATATTTTTGCTTGTCAAAACTATGAAGACTAATTCTGTCTTTTGTTATTGTTGGACAGTGATACATCCTACAGCCCACAAGAGAGAATTATCCGACTCAAAATTTTAGTCCTGCCTAAGGTGAGAAACCTATATTAAAGCATTATTATCCTCCCAGAGAAGGATAGGAGGATACAGAATTTTCTAGTATAATATTGACCATTTCGAAAAATTCTAGGAAAGAAAGAATGGGAGATTCCATTTTAGTTACTGCCTTAGGGTGAAGTTGGTGTGCGAGGTATGATAAGTCCCCCACAGGTTTTATGACCTTATTTACAGTCCTTGTGTTTGGATAGAAGAGACGTCTGGGGTCTAGGTTAATTTCAGTGCAGGACAGTTTGCTTTACATGAGTGGTACAAATTCAGAAACTATTTGTTCTACTTTACTATTGGTTGTGATAAACATCATGACCAAATGCAGTTGGGAGGAAAGATCTTATTTGGCTCACACACTTTCTGGCCAGCAGTCCATCACTGAAAAGTCAGTGTAGGTACTCAAGGCTGGATCCTGAAGCCAAAACCGTGGAGGAAGGCTTCTTACTGGCTCATGCTCAGCTAGTTCACTTACACAACCCAGCCCACTGACTGAGGGATGGTGCTGCTTCTCAGTGGACTGGGCCTTCCTATATCAATGTTCAATGAAGACAGACAGTCTCCTACAGACATGGCCACAGTCGATCTGATTGAGGCAGTTCTTCAGTTGAGTCACTCTTCTCAGGTGACTCTAAGTTGTGTCAAATTAAGAGTGAAAACAAATCATCACACACTCCTAAAGGCAATTTGTCCATGTGCTGAAGAAATGAGAATTGTCATCAGCTAACCCTGCTTTGGTTTGTAAAGTGGGCTGTAGTCTGCTTCTGCAGGTGCTGACATTGTTAGAGCTGTGCTTTCCTGTCACTTCATTGTTACAGCTGGGGTTTTTGAGAGTGAATTACAAAAGAGCACCCACCTACTTTGAATATTTAAATCACAGACCTTTTAGGCCCTTTTTTTNTTGAAATTTTTTATTGAAAATAGATTTTTTTTCATATAATATATTCTGATTAGAGTTTTCCTGACCCCTCAACTCTTCCCAGATCCTCCCCACTTCACCATCCACCCAAATCCACACCCTTTCTTTCTTATGAGAAAACAAATAGGCATCTTAAAAAAAAATCAGAATAGGACAAAATAAAGAAATAGAAAAAAGGCAGAGAAAAAGCATAAGAAACACTGATGCAGAGACACACAGTAATCTCATAAAAACATAAAACCTGAAATCATAACATGTAAGCAAAAACCTGTAAAGTATTAAAAAATGCCCAGACAAAGCGTTATAAGACAAAAAAATACTCCAAAAATACCATTGAGTTCAGTTTGTGCTGGCCATCTACTGCTGGGCATGAGGCCTGCCTGTAAGTGTGGTTTGTATACTCAGTGAGACTGTGTTGGAGAAAACTAAGTTTTCTTTTGTAAGCGATTATCAGTTGGAGATAGCTTCTAGATTAGGGGTGGGGCTTGTGTCCACTTCCCTTCTCAGTGCAGGGACCTCGTCTGGCTTTAGACCTGTGCTGGCCCTGTGTATCCTGCCACTGTCTCTGTAAGTTCATATGTGTGTCAGTCCTGTTGTGTCTAGAAGGCCTTGTGTCCTTGGTTTTTTTCATCCCCACTGGGTCTTAGAATCTTTTCGCCTCCTTTTCTGCAGTTAGGATTTTGTTGTACATTTAGTGATTTTGGTTTCTTTTTTGACGTAGTTGATATCATTGAGAAATTGATGTGGTCTTTTTAGGGCAGAATGAGTCATAAGTCAGGATATATAGATACTTATGGAAAAAGATTAATATAGCAAGTGTAGAAGAAAGGAGAATAATTTGAAAAACTCATTATTTTCGACTTTTAAAGCAAATAAATTATAGCCCTAAAACTGTGCTGTTGTAAAACATAGACAACCAGATAATTGGTATGCTTTTCTGTTTGACTCTCAATTTTAAAAGACTCTAATTGATGTATTGTTTATATTGCTCACTAAACACAGTGTTTGGATGGTAGAGAGGGAGCTGAGGATGCATGTGATAGCAGCTCTGAGATGTGCTGTGCTCCTAAAACAATTACAGTGCAGGGCTGCCAGTAGTGATGTCACCGTCAGCAGAGAAAGAACGCTTGAAGACTCTCCATAATAATCATGAGAGGACAATGGGGGTTTGTGGAAAATTGGAAGCTATGTTAAGATTCCTACTGTGTTCCTCTGTTCTGTTGCTTTAAATGCTGCTTACAACATTTAATTATTTATAATTTGCAAATTACATTTATCATCAGAAAAAGAGAGAATACTGTGTACAGGAGTAATAGCAGTTGCTCTTTGTTACAGCAGCTGCACACTGCGACTGAAATAGAGAAAATAATGCTGGTTTCTTTCCATATTGTGCCTGCCTGCATTTAGCCACATGGTGTGACAGTGTTGAGTAAGACTGACCAAACTCAGTTGTGAATTTTAATACTGTTTATACATTAGTACTATCTTACTGAGAAACGAAAATGGCTGCAATATGAACACAAATGAACACAAATAAAATCAACAAAAATCACAAAGCTTTCTCACAGGTGGGAAGAGGTTAATTTAAACCTAGTTTTCTTCCTGAGTGATGGTGTAGGTCTGTATTCCCAGCACTGGGGAGGCTGAGACAGCCTCCGAGCACCCTGAGCTCCGTGGTGTGACCCTGTCAAACAGTGAACCACCCTGCTTTTCTTCATGTCAGAGGCCCTTTCCATCAGCTGTCCACAGCCTATTGGGCTATTTTGCTAAGTCCACCCCCCCATCATTACCTTTCATATGGATTTGGAGCCCACATAAGAAAAGATGATGTTGCCTGGCAGTTCTTTTTTGGCAGCAAGGAAACCTTTAGGGTAGCCCACAAAGAAGAAGAGTGGTACCAAGTCTGGGCACTAGGTCAGTTAGGCCTTGAGCTGAATTGTGTTTTTGGATATTTTCTGTCATAGGTAAGTGCATCAAATATCTACAATAATTTGTAGGTAGTAATAATAACAGGCAGATATAGGGAGGTGCATACTTCCTAAATGTATCTCATCAACTTCTTTGACTGTCTGTCTCAGCCCTATTTAGCTCAGGCTCCATTAATTTCTTGTTTCATAGTAAACTTAAACTGAATGACAACAGCCATTTATGTTCTCGAAATTTCTTGTATACAAAAGCCTGAATATTTTCCTGCAGGAGAAGCATTCTGTTTCATTAATTCATTTATTCATGCATACATGCATGCATGCCTGCGTGTGTATGTGTGTGTGTGTGTGTGTGTGTGTGTGTGTGTGTGTGAAGTGTACTGGCTAGAAGAGGACTTTGGGTGTCTTCCTCTACCACTTCTCACTAACTGCTTTGTGGTAGGGCCTCTCCCTGAACCTGGGGTTCACATTTGCCCTGCAAAGCTAGAAGCCAGCAAGCCCCAGTGATCTTCCTGACTCTTATCTCCTTGGAGTTGGGGCTCCAGGGGCATATGGGATGCCTGGCTTCCTATGTGGGTGCGGTGATCTGAACTCCTCATGATTGTGCAGCAAGTACTATAGCCCTAAAATATTCCATTTCTTAGTGTAGATATCTGTGGATAAAATGTCTGTGGGGAGGAGTGAGCATGTAAAGTATGTGTCCCCATCTAGAGTGACACATACTTAAAAACATACATTATTTTTATTGTATTTTTCCAAGTAGACTAATTAATCTAATGCTTTTCATTTCTTGGGCATTGTGACCTGAACTGTGATGCTTGTTGTGTTTATTTATATGGCCGTCATGGTCTTTAAAATTATGATCCTTACCATCCTTATTTTTTTGTTATAACTTAAGTCCCTGGACTCAGAGTACCATGGTTATATTATTTTCTAGTTCTGTAATCCTTGGATATGTTTTAATTAACCTGTTTTTGGTCACATTTTACTAGTGCCTTTTTGGGGAGAGAGGTGTACCAGACTTTCCATTTGAGCGTCTAATTCTTTTGAAAAACTGTCATCTGTAATTTAAGAATGCTGTTTACAAACAGATGTATGAAAACTGTCTGACTTTTCCTGTATCCCTACTTAAAGACTGTCCATAAATAATTGGAATTAATAGTAGCTTTCAAATAATTTGGATAAAGGGCCTTGGTGGCCCTACCATTCAGTTTTTTCTGCTACTGAACTATCTCCTTGAAAGCTGACACTCGTCAAACAACTGGTGACATTTGTCTCTGTGCCTTGGCATGGTTCATACTGATCTTCTTTCATGTAAAACCTCAACGATTTCTATATATTCTCATTGTAGACTGTGTGTAGAGCCAGGAGAGCTGCCTCTAAACTATCATTCTGAACAGAGCACTGATCTTTAGTGTAACATTCAGGAATAGAATTGTTATTTAATTCTTTAAGAACGAGGTAATAGATTTTTATTAGCCCCTGCTTCATTGTAGTTTCTCCCCCAAACTATTTCATTTTTATTAATTAATCCACTTTATTGATTTTTCTCCAAAATATTCAATTTAACTCTTATAAAAGTAACTTGTCAGCTGGGTGGTGGAGGTGCATGCCTTTAATTCCAGCGCTTAGGAGGCAGAGGGAAGGCAGATCTTTGTTAGTTCAAGGCCAGTCTGGTCTACAAAGCAAGTTCTAGAACAGCTAGGGCTATACACAGAGAAACCTTGTCTTGAAAAAACAAACCAAACGAACAAGAAACTTGTTTTCCTATTTTGTTGATCTATATAAAATTTAATATGAAAGGTACAATTGGCATTCCATGTTAGTTTGTCACCATTCCACAGGAGAAATAGAAACATACCACATATACAAGTGAAAGACCCCATAGTCCCATGGACTTCACTGCTGTCTTCTGCGCAAGGCATTGAAAGTATTTGGTTAGTTTGCTGGTTGCTTAAAAGGAGGTTAGGAAAGTGTTTTCTCTGGTTGGAGTGAGTTACAATGCTTCAGAGAATACTTCTAGCTTTATCAGACCTTATTAGCTCACCCCCTCCTGTCCTAAGCAGTGCAAATCTTCATGTTATGTCAATTACTGATATAAATAACATCCAGTAATGTTTCTGTTTGTCTGTGGCTGAGCTCTCCTGGCGATTAGCAAGAGGCCCTGTTTGTTTCTAAGTTTCTTCCTTTCATTGGTTGTCACAGAATCTTATACTTGTGTTTCAGTGTAGTAGTTACTCTCATCACTGCCATGAAAATAACCTGAGAGAACAACTTAGGGAGGAAGGATCTGTTTTCACTGTTGGTTTCTGTAGTCCATCAAGGTGAGGAGGACATGATGAAGCAGAGCAGTTCACATCATGGTGGCCAGAAAGCAGACAGGAAAGAAAGGGGCTAGGGACAGGATCTCTAGGGACTTGTCACCAGTGATTCCCTTCTCTGGCTATGTCTTCCCACAAAGCTTCCATGTAGTCTATCATGTACTGGTTACCAAGTGTTCAACACAGGGATCCTGTAGCAGCATTTCATATTCATGCCAGAACATTTTACATGTGTCCCTACAAGGCTATGGCATCTCATAATGCAAAATACATTTAGTTTATTTCCAAGACCTGCCAATCTTAACAATTCCAACATAGTTTGACAGTCAAAATCCAAAGTCTCCTGTGAGACTCCAGGAGGATTCTTTGCCCTAAGGCCTTATAAAAATAAAAAAGCAAGTTGCAGACTTCCAATACATAGCAGCAGAGGGTAAACATTTCTATCCCAAAAGGGCAGAATAGGAGAATACAAGGAAGGGTTGGGCTAAAGCAAGATCCAAACCTAGGAAGACAATATTGTATTGTGTAACATTGTGTAAAAGCTCTGTGTCTGGCAACCAGAGTGCACAGTGGCATAGTATAAGCTGCAGTTGTTCAGGCAGCCCACCCTAGTGGCCTTGTTGTTTGTAGCAACTTGTCACCTCTCCTAGACTCAGCTCCATTTGCTGCTTATAGCTCTCCTTGGCTGATGTTCTACTTCCTGGCATCACCAACATCCCAGGGTCATTTGTACAGCTTTGATTTCACCTTCTTAGCTTCACAACACTGTTCACTTAGGCTTTGCCCCCTAAGATCTTGACTCTGCCATCTACTGCCTGGCCTCCTAGGCCTTTCCTGTATGTGCCTGTGAGTGTGTGTGGGTGCTTGCACAGACACATCCAGATACTTCAC
>LZPO01098944.1:3585-14401 GCA_001675575.1 Neotoma lepida | reverse complement strand
TGACAGAAACAGTATCAGCTAGGATCATGTGATAAGCACAGTCAAGAGAACTGCAATGTCTTTGGCAGTGCAGAACCCAGGACCTCATGCATACTAGGTAAATTATTTTATGCTGAGCTATATCTCAAGACCATGAAGACTGTGATTCTATTATTCTTGCTCATTTTGTTGTTAATATATATGCATGTATGTAGTATCTGTTTTATTCTATTGCCTCCCTATCATTAAGCCTGGGGTATATTGACTTTATATTATAGCATTTAAGTACTCCTAAATCTACTACTTAATATTTAAGTTATAATATATTAAAATATTGACACCACTCATGAACCTTGCATCTTTTTCAGAGATGAGGGTGTCAGTGTGATTTTGGTTGTGTATAGGTTAATTGCATTGCAATAAGAGGAGATGTAGGCTTGTTAAAATTTAGAGATTAATGGACTCAAGAAGGATGTACATCGGAGTAAAGTATAAAGGAGTATGTGTAGTGATTGCTGTGACTTGGACATGAAGTGACCCCCGCAGGTTCATTGTTTGAGGTCTTGGTCCTTAGCTGGTCATGTTTTGGGAAGTGGAATCTTTCAAATGTAAGGCCTAGCTCATAAATGTAACACACAAGGAGAAGCCTTGGAGGTTATAGCCCTTCCCAGCCATGCTTCTACTTGGTCTTGTGCTCTGCTTCATGGTTGCACAAGATGTGAACAAGCCATGCTGCAAACTCTTGTCACTACAGACAGCTACTTTAGCCACCAAGCCATTATACATGGTTGTTTCTGTTATCAGCTATTTTGCCACAGCAATAAGAAAAATCACTTACAAGTGATAGTTGATTGCATATGTCCAGTTGGCTGGGTCATGGAGTGCTTAGATGCATGCACAACCACTCTGGATGTTTAGGCGAAAAGCTTTTGCCTGAGATTAAAATTTAGGTTAATAGACACCTGAGTAAAGTTGAGTGTTCTCCATAAAGCAGGTATACCCCCGTCCCATCAATTGATGAGCTCAGTAGAGTAGAAGATCGACCTCCCTTAAGTAAGAGTAAATTTTGCCAGCTGATGGTCTTGAAAATGACTTTGCATCAGCTTTCCCTGTGACTCTTCTTGTTGGCCCTCAGTCTCCAGGAGTTCAGCCAGAAAGCCTTGAGACTTGAAGTAAAGCCTGGCTGTCNGCTTGTCTCCTGNATAATGGCTGCTGAGATGATCATGCCATACTCTATAATCATGTGAGCCAATTCCTTCAATCTCTACACAAACTTCAATTGGTTCTTTTCTTTTGAAAACTCTAGCATGCTTTCTAACCTCTCCTGAGGCAGCAGCAGTGGAGCAGGAGGAAGTGGAGGGGAGTTTTACTATTGACTAGATAGTACATCAGAGTATGATGCATATCACAACAATTCTCTACATTGTAAAGACAAAACAAAACCTCCTCTGTTTTTATACCCTCACAAATACAACCTATTACAAATATGTACTTGGGCTGATAACTCCTTCATCATCATATGACATGTTCTTCCTATATTCAATTGATAATTGGAGCCATCTGCATTCATTGATCAGCATTATGTAAAGGAGAAATAAACTTCATGATAGGGGTAGTTATGAATTGAGGTGCACACCTAAGTTGACATCCCACCCTTCCTCTGAGACCAGAAACCAGGATGCTGCCTTTTTCATATTCCCATTTCAGATAGATGGCTCTCAGCTCCCAAAGAAACTCATTAAGTTGCAGAGTTGACAGCAGTTTATTTAGGGTTTAAGAAGATTTACATACATTTCAGAGAGACATGGAAAGAATTTACAATAAGTTTATTAAATAAAATGATCTNAAACAAAAAAGCAGGTGTCTCCTTTCCTGTTGGAAGGCAGGAAAATCAACCTTTTCTCTCCTGACTTGAATTTACCTTTAGAATATTCATCATTGTGTTTGTAGATTCAGTCCTGATCATAGGGAGAAGCAATTCCTTTATTTTCACAACTCACAGTTCATTCTGTGAGTTGGCCCACTCAAGTGTGGCCCACTTTATATTATGTGCCTATCCTCTTCTCTGGACATAGGCTAACCTGCAGGTTTTTTCTATGTTTGGCTGTTGAAAGTAACCTGTTGTAAGGGTAAAAGGAGGAACTCAAAGTTATTAGCTCACAAGTGGAATAACATGATAGAAGAGACATTTTATAACAATGACAATTTGTTTTTCTCACCTTTAACTCATTTTCCTCACTCTAAAATTTATTTTTGGTCATATTTGCCAATACTTGCTGAAGTTTGAGTTTCAAATGACCATCGGATCTGATGAACATANAAAATCTTTTAAATTTTTTGTTTCTGATTACAATTGAGAAAAGACATGTTTTCATTTATTTATTATACATTTATAATTTTCTTTTTGCTCATTTAGTTATTTATCTCTTTTTATTTTTTTTGCTTTATAAGAATTGTTTATTTTTTCTGTCTTACCTCAATTACAAAATATGTTCTAGGTTTGGTATTTGGTTTTACATTTTCTTTAAATTAAAAATGTGATGCGATGTGATATGGTGTGTGTGTCCATGTGTGTATGCACTCACCCGTGTGCCACAGCATGTTTGTGGTGGCCAGAAGACACCTTGCAGGGGTTGGCTCTCTCCTTCCCTCACATGGAGCCTGGGGATTGAATGGAGGTCATCAGTCATGGGATCAAGCACCTTTACTGTTGAGCTATCTTGCTGTCCCTTTTTTATATTTTATTTTCTTTAAACATATCTTCGGTTGAATAAACCTTAAATTTCAAGGAGTCAAGTTTATTTAGTTTTTCTGTCATAATTCATGTTTGAGAAAGACTTCTTAAAAACAAGGTATATTGCTAGTTTTATATGTCAACTTGACACAAGCTAGGGTCATCAGAGAGGAAGGAGCCTTAGTTGAGGAAATGCCTTCACGGATCGATCTCATGATTGCTAATTATCTCAATTAGGGATCAGTGTGGGAGGACCAAGCCCATGGTAGGTGGTATTCTATAAGAAAGCAAGCTGAACAAGCCAGGTGAAGCAGGCCAGCAAGCAGCACCCCTCCATGGCCTCTGCATCAGTTCCTGCCTCCAGGATTCTACCCTGTTTGAGTTACTGTCCTGACTTCCTTCAGTGATGAACAGAAATATGGAAGTGTAAGCCAAATTAACTCCTTTCTCCCCAGTTTGATTTTTGGTGTTTTATCACAGCAATAGAAACTCAACTAAGGTACAAGGTATTGAAGACAACATATACTTTACATATATGTATGTGTGTGTGTGTGTGTGTGTGTGTGTGTCTGTGCCTTTAATCTCATAGACATGATTGCCAGGTTATGCCATTTCACTTCTTTGTTTTTTTAAACATTACCAGTATTTATTTATTTTCTTTTTTATTAATTAANTTTTTTCATTTATTTTACATCCCGACTGAAGTTTCCCCTCCCTCCTCTCCTTCCATTCCCTCCCCTCTGTCCCCACCCACAACCCCATCCACTCCTCCTCTATCTCCATTCAGAAAAGGTCAGGTCTCCCATGGGCATCAACAAAGCATGGCACATCAAGTTGAAGCAGGACCAAGCTCCTCCCTCTGCATCAAGGCTGAGCAAGGCAACCCAGCATGGGGAATAGGTTCGCAAAAGCCAGCTCAAGCACCAGGGACGGGCCCTGATTCCACTGCTAGGAGCCCCACAAACAGACCTAGCTACACAACTGTCACACACATGCAGAGGGCCTAGGCTGGTCCCATGCAGGCTCCCTAGCTGTTGGTCTAGAGTCCCTAAGTTCCCAGGAGCCCAGGTCAGCTGTCTCTATGGGTTCCTTTGTAATGGCCTTGAACTTCCCCTCTCTCTCCTACAATCCTTCCTCCCTCTCTTCAACAGAACTCCTGGAGCTTGGTCCAGTGCTTGGCTGTGGATCTCTGCATCTGCTTCCTTCAGTTACTGGATAAAGCCTCTCTGATGACAATTAGGGCAATCACCAATCTGATTACAGGAGTTGGGAAGTTCAGGCACTGTCTCCACTATTGCTAGGAGTCTTAGCTGGGGTCATCCTTGTGGATTCCTGGGTGTTTCCCTGGCACCAGGTTTTCCCCTAACCCCAAAATACCCCCCCATCAAGATGTCTCTTTTGTTACATTCCCCTCCATCCCACTCCCAACCTGACTCCCACACCCAGCCTGCCCAACTTGCTCCNTCAAGTCCCATGCCTCCATCCCCCANCTNGTTTACCCAGGATATCTCTTCTGTTTCCCCTTCCCAGGGTGTCCCTCTCTGGGGCCTCCTCATTACCTAGCCTCACTGGGGATATAGATTGTAGCCTGGTTATCCTTTATAGCTAATATTCACTTATGAGTNAATANATACCATGTTTGTCTTTCTGGGTCTAGGTTACCTCACTCAGGATGATTTTTTTTTTCTAGTTCCATCTATTTGCCTGCAAATTTCATGATGTCATTGCTTTTTACACCTGAGTAATCTTGCACTGTGTAAATGTACCACATTTTCTTTTTCCATTCTTCAGTTCAGGGACATCTACGTTGTTTCCAGGTTCTGGCTATTATCAGTAATGATGCTATGGACATAGTTGAGCAAGTGTCCTTCTGGTATGATTGAGCATCCTTTGGTTATATGCCCAAAATGATATAGCTGGGTCTTGAGATAGACTGATTACAAGTTTTCTGAGAAACTGCCATATCAATTTCCAAAGTGGCTGTACAAGTTTGCACTCCANAGCAATGGAGGAATGTTCCACTTATTTCACATCCTCTCCAACATAAGCTGTCATCAGTGTTTTTGATCTTAGCCATTCTGATGGTGTAANATGGTATCGCAGAATTGTTTTGATATGNATTTCCCTGATGGCTAAGGATGTTGAACAANTCTTTAAGTGTATCTTGGCCATTTGAGATTCTTCTGTTGGGAATTCTCTGTTTAGATCAGTACCCCATTTTTAAAATTGGATTATTTGGTATTTTGATGTCTAATTTCTTGAGTTCTTTATATATTTTGGAGATCAGCCCTCTGTCAGATTCACTTCTTTGTTTTNAAAGTATGCTTAAACAGTCTGAATAATTGTTAATCCATTCTCTTACATTGCTAACGATTTTCATTGCCTTTCCTGTCCTGTGTTATAAGATGAATCTTAAAGCGGTCTTATTAATAAAAAACCTGGAACCAGGTATTGGGGTGAATGCTGAAAGATCAGAGAGACAGAACAAGCCACAACCAACCGAACCTCACCAACTCAGCTGATCTTGTTTCCTCAGACTGAAAGGCTCTGAGTCCTCACCTAAATGGATCTCAGCTGAACTGCTTAAAAGCCTAAAAGCTTAAATACCTCTAGTTCCTGGTCCTCATGCCTTATGTACCTTTCTGCTTCCTGCCATCACTTCCTGGGATTAAAGGCATGTGTATTTCCCAAGCAAGACTTGAGATCTCAAGTGCTGTGATTAAAGGTGTGTGCCACCATGCCTGGCTCTGTTCCCAGTATGGCCTTGAACTCACAGAGATCCAGATGGATCTCTGCCTCCTGAGTGATAGAATTAAAGTTGTGTGTGTGCCACCATTTTCTGGCCTGTATGTCTATCTAGCGGCTGTTCTGTTCTCTGACCCCAGATAAGTTTATTTTGTTAGAACACAAATAAAATATCACCACACTGTGCCATGTTTACATTTGTGCAAGAGTCTATTTCATCCTCTTTATTCTAGAGTGTGGCTGTTATGACTCACTGATATCACAGTTGACATACTGTATTTCTACTTTGATTGCACTAAGTTCAATCCTGCTCTTGATTCTCTTTGATCTTTCTCTTTGTTTTATTCGTTTGACCTTTCATGACTTCCCAAAGGATCTTACCTGTGTCTTTAATTTTCAAATATTATACTGTTATGTACATAGTTCGCAGCTTTTCTGTTTTTTAAAAGCCTGCTTGAATATTTCCATGTCTTATCATCATCTAAATAAAATTCTTAGATATTCTTTTGTATGATTTTTCAAGCATTTATTTATCTATTTATTATTTAGTGTGTGTGTGTGTGTGTGTGTGTGTGTGTGTGTGTGTGTGCATGAGCCATGGCTTGCATCTGGTGGTCAGAGGACAACTTGCATGGAGCAGTTCTCTCTTTCATTGTGGGTCCTGGGGATTTAACTTCGGTTGTTAGGTTTGGTAGCAGGTGCCTTCACTAGCTAAGCCATCTTGCCAGCATGATATAGCCTTTAGCTATTATCCATGCCTTCATCTTTCTTATTTTCATCTGAAGCAATGGTTGGGCATGTAAACCTCATTTATTCATTCTGCACTTGTCTAATTTCTCTGCATGCCTTTTATTCAGTTTCTTTCTGCTTTTGTTTCTTGTACTGTTTATCTCATCCCCCGAGCTTTGAGCTTCAATTTCTGGACATCTTTTCAAGACTTTTGACTTTCCAGACCCTGGTTCTTTGTTAAGTCTCCTCAGTCATTTTCANTATTCTCTTGATCCTTGCCTGCTTGTGATTTGATCTTTATTCTTTAAATATTGGATTCCTTGGCTAACTTATATACTATGAATTTTAGTGTTAGAATACTTCGGGATCTAAATATATTGTTTATAATTCTCTACTGATTCCCACACAAGATGGCTTGTTTTCTCATTCATTTNATCATTATTTGGGGCTAATATGTGACTGTGAGGAAATTATGTGCTAGCTTAATATAAGACATATTATTCCCAGGAGGTTGTGTTGTTATGGGAAATCCACTGGTGTCTGTACCTCCCTTTGTTCCTGTATAGTGTGNTGTTCAGCCCAAGATGCACATGACAATAGTACTGTGCTTAGATTTCAAATAAGAGACTGTTTTCATTTGCTGTATCTCTGNCATCCTGGAACAGAAGGCTGGGTCAGGCAGGTGTTTCATTAGCTCTCTCAGCTTCCTNTATGGAGGACTGTGTTGCCTGCTGTGNTCATACTNTAGGGGTCTTATATCCAGCAATTTCTCTCTTGGCAACCCCCATAGCCTTATCCGAAGTGTCTAGCACCACAAGACTTTAGTCCCCAAAGGTTGTACTCCTGTGAATGGCATTTGCCCAGCAGATATTGCCAACTTCATCTCTTTTCAGCCAAATTTTAGTTTTTTATTATCATTGTCATCATCATTAATTTTGCCTTTGGGGTTCTTCCCAGTTGTTTTTACNTTAGCATTGCATTAAAAACATGGGGCTTGGGGAGATGATTTAGTTAGTGTCTGCTTTAAAAAACACTATACATTGGTAGAGGACATTTGGAGTACTAATTNCCAAATGGTTAGATGCNAAAGTTTAACATAATTTCAGAAAAACAAATGCCAAATATTTCAATTACTTTGCACTTCTAATGGAAAATGAGATACATGATGTGAGAAATTCTATTGAAACAGCTGCAAGTTTTGATGGGCAGAGGTGTGTAGTGTGATAAATATTACTAACAGGTTATGTTTTAATGGCAGCTTCTGCAGGATAGAAGAAANTGATTTATCAACTTGATTCTCTAAGTGTGAAGATTCTATTATGCTTTAAATTTTTATTTGTAAGTTGTGTGTATGTGTATATATCTGTGTTTAGGTATATGCATATGAAACCAGTAGTAGGCAATTCATACCATGGAATTTGAATTCCAGGATGCTGTGAGTTCCTGGATGCTGGGACCTGGGCACACATCCTCAGCAAGAACAATACCTACTCCTAATTTCTGAAGCATTTCTCCAGCCATTCTGTTTTAAAAGCCATATATCATGGCCAGTCTAAATATAGAGGTCCCAGAGAAAAATGTCTTCCATAGATTTCCTAATCCAACTTTCTCATCAAAGTTTCTGTTCTAAGACTCTTCAATGCAACAATATCTACAATGAGATTCTTAGATATGACATAACTTCAGTATTTGCTGATGAATTCATGGTTAGAATGTACTGATTTCATTTTATTAATGAACCAAGTAAGCCCACTCTAGTAGTGGAAATGAAGTATTTTCTATAAGTCTTATTAAGTATTTAATACTCAAGGGAAGTTGAAAAGATTTTCTAGTGAAATTTCTTCATAACACTGGACGATTTAGATGGTTTTCTATTCTTTTGTCCAATTTTTCCTACTGGCAACTGTTAGAATATTTTCTTAGAGAAAATAAATGTCAATATCTGGTCCTTTTTCTATGAAAGAAGCTTGAGTTAATTGCTGTTTTCACTATTTGGTAGACATTCATTGCTGTCTACCAAATGTTCAGCTTGAGATCAATTATTCCCAGTCTGAATCTAGAGATTTTTTTTTGCCATCATTAAGCCAGGTTATGGAAGCCTTCCTTTATTACTGTATTTTGTATATAGCAAAATGAGTCAAAGATGAATTAGCAATGGTTCTAACCTTTCAGTGCCATTCAGTCAAGTNGGATGAGAGAGAACGAAAGGGAGGGAATAAAATTATGTAAAAAAANTTATGATAATATGAGGGNCATAACAGAGGCTTAGTTGTGTAATCCATTCTCTTTCTAATTTTCAAAAACACTTTATATGTCTCATATGACNTTATTATTGTATAACTTCAGTACGTTTCTCCTGGGATAGCAGAAATTTTGAAAGGCAAGCCATGAGTGTTGTGTTTGTAATGTCTCTTTCTGATCCTCTAACACATTTAGCAGAGTGCCTTGCCTGGAAAATCCAGGAAGGCATGGGAAAGATAACAAAAACAGTAACAAGAGATGGTATAATCTACTTAAATGTCGTTAATCAGATGCTTGCCTTTGGTCTGGAGTTTTGTATTTGACCTACAATAACCTGTGAGATTAGTATGTATCATTTCTGATTTCCATGATACTCTCTCAGAGTAAATGGCTTAAGGAGAGAAAACTTTTGGCTGAGGGTGTTGTGAGATTTCAGTCTGTCATGGTAAAGGTGTATATGAAAACATGAATCCACCAGTGTGGCGGTATCAGAAGGCGGCTGCTTCTTCACACAATGACAGGCAGAAACAGCATAGAAGCCAGGACTGGAAGTGGGTTTGGCCTTCAAAGGCATACTTCTAGTGGACTGTTTTTGCCAGCTAGACCCCTGGGTCGCATATCCCAAAAGTTCCTTAACTTCCCTAAACTCCACCACCAGATGAGAAATGAACGTTCAAACATGATCCCNTGGAAGACTTTTCGGACTCAGAATACAGCAAGTTGGTGTCATAATCATTCAGCCATGGAGGGAACTGACCACAAAGAAGTTCAGTGAGTTCAAAGAAGTTCAATTCAAGTTTACATAGGTAGTCATATAGAACCCAGAGGTTCAGTACAGATTGAAGTCATTACNAGCTAACTTCAGGTAGCTTTCCAAAGAAAGAATTTAAACACAATAGTCTTGGGAACTCTGTGTCTAATGTTAACATGTTTCTCTTTGTTTTTCAGACTGCATNATTGATGGCAACTATAAAATTCTGTCTNCATTAAAAGANTTTCTTTGTGTCTGGTAAGAAGCCCTTTAATGTCCTTACCTTAAGACATAAAAGATTGACATATTTTACCTCNAGCAATTTGTGGTTTTGTTGTCTTGTATTTTTTTTTTCAAGCTAGGTAGTCCTCAAAGGACAGAAACTTCATTGGTATGCTAGCTGCTTCTTATGTTTTACAGGGAAATTTCCCCAATGCTCAGAATATGAATACGTTTTACCTGTAATGCATAACAACCACTTTCTAGCTTGCATATTAATAGAATGCACTGACTGAAAGCTGTTTGGAAACTTGGACTTCTCTCTCCTCTTTTTCTACATAGTCCCCTTTGCCTTCAGGCCTTGAGATAATCTCACTAGCCAGAGTTAGAAGGGGCTTTAGTATAATCACGTGGTCCAAGGAAACTTCAGTTTGGAGAAGCTCTGACTCACTCTATGCCACGGGAAAAAGTGAAGGAGATAGAAATGAGAATAGTTCCGCTTAGAAATGAAACTGTCACACACCAAATAATCAGGCGCATGATTAGAGGATGGCATCAGTTACTGCAGTGGAAAGAAAGTCACATAAACCATCTCCTGCATTCCAGTCAAATGCAGTTAGCAGAGAACAAAGGGGATAAGTAGCTACCTACAGAATGTTCTGGTGGACCCTGCGCTGTGACACAGACTAGGCTATGGGGGTGCTGCAGAGGAGCAGAGGGCAGGCAGAGAGCATGCTGACTGCTGTCTCCAGGAAGGCTGCTTTTTATTTATTCATTTGGTACTTTTCTGTCTGGTACATCTTCCAGGATGATGGAACAGAATTCAGATTTAATAGAGACCCTGTGCTCTGGGGATAGGATAAATCAACAATAGAGGAAGTAATCTAGGGAAAATGGCCAAAAGGTAGCTTTTTAACCTTTTATTTTTATTGAAAATAAATTTTTTTCATACAATATATTCTGCTTATGGTTTTCCCTCCCCCTACTCCTCCCAGTTCCTCCCCACCTCCCCTCCCATTTAGAACCACACCCTTTCTGTCTCTCATTAGAAAACAAACAGGTATCTAAGGAATAACAANGAATAAAATAAAATAAAAGTGTAGCTTCACTAAATAAGAAGTAGGCATCTGTCAGGAGAATAACTGAATTAAATGCTCCGTCTATTTCTTCATTGGTCCACAATGGGCCAGGGAGGCAGAGTATTTCAGGTAATACAGTTGTGCTGAAGTACTTCCAAAGACATTGGCAGGATGGTGAGTTAGAAGTAATTGGGCTGAGGCGGTGGTTTTCATTGTAGATCCAAGACTTCTGAGGCTGAAGAGGTTATTTTAGCACAGGGAATAAATACAAGTTCATACATTTTGGCACACTTTTATAGTAGCAAACAGCTTTGAACACTACTAACAGTTATAATAGGA
>LZPO01098941.1:3464-14437 GCA_001675575.1 Neotoma lepida | reverse complement strand
GTTTTAATTTCAATTTCAGTGATTTATTAGTGTTGGTGAAACAATCTTCTTTGGCTATTTTTTGTTTTAGGTCCACATGGTTCATAATGTTGTAGCATCTGCAGGATGTTGGTGATGGATGGCCAGTGACTATAGACATACTGGCACGAAATTACCATAGAGCCCAGTTGCAAATGCATTGTAACGACGAACTTAAAGAAATTACTTATAAATCCTTCCTTTNTTTGTTTTTAATTACTAAAATACATGGTGTTACAATAACTTCAGATTTTCTTNCCCAGATTCATATACTTTATATAACTCATGGATATTACCTAGTTGAGACTTTTCATGTGAACTAGTCCTATCACAGTTTTGTGTCCTTGGCTTCATTTTTTACCCTCTGCCTCTCTTACTCCAGTGCTCTGTGGGAGCATCTCCCAATAACTGTGGTGACCTTGAGGTTTTGTTTTCCCCTTCTTCTGNCTCAATCACTTTTACCTTATGTGAACACAAGCCCAAGAATTATCTCTGCCGAGTCCTTGCCTTTTAAGCCTAATTTCCAAAGAGACACAGCAAACCACATGCTGTGCTAAGGAAGGCTAGGCATTAGCACTTAGAAAGGGTCATGATTTGTTGGAGATACCACTTTCTCAAAACCTGGCCCCAAATGGGAAAGCTGATTTTGGATGGAGGGTCCCAAACAAAGCACTAGAATTTTACTTCTGTATGGGATGATGTTTACCATTCATGTGCTATACTTAATCATCCATCNGTCTTGAAAGCGTTGTTGCTTACCTCTAAGGATTCTTCCTAGGGCATCACTGCACAAAAATCTCCCNATTGTCATTGGTTTTAATTGGACCAACTCTTCTTCGATTATGCTTAGAGAACCTTTAATCTTCTCTAAATACTTGTTTCACCTATATGACCCCTTTGNCAAAGTCCACTCTTGATTTCTGCAGGTGATTTTCACACGGATACAGTCATTGCACTGCACGTAGCCACTCGAGCTCCCTCCCAGGCTCCATGGCAGCTAGGAAACATCCAAGATCAGCACCACAAAGATGCTCTCAGCTCTCTCTCCAGACCCACATTGTGCACCAAGTGTGGTCTTGCTGGAGAGCCAGGATTAGGCCACAGTTCTCTCTGCTGTTCCCTATAGCTAGGAGTGGCTTGGGGTGAGGGNAAAATGTCCCTTTTAATTATCATCTATTTCTATTTGCTTGACTGTGAGGTAGACACNTGGTTTTCAGGTATTAGGATTTCCACTTTTCCCCCAAATGCCCAATAGTCTAGGATTTATTTCCAACCACTTTCTATTTCATACCAACACATAAAGCATGCTCCTGTGACTACTTTATATTCAGCAATAAAATATCTTTTACCATATAACATGTTCAGCCTGACTTTGAGAAGACACCCCACCTGGTAACACACTAGAATTTAAACAAGCTAATCCACTTGAAAGGATGGTTTTTCTGGGGATGTGCATTTGGCTCTGATAAATCCCTAATTGCTCAGGCAGGGCACCCACAGAGAAGCCTTAGGAAAGAAAGGCCAGCTGCCTCACTAAGCTACTACATCTGTCTTCCCACCAAAGGGTGTCAGTGCACTTGTGGCTTAGGTCAAAATAAATTAGTCTGCAAAATCATTCTTAATCCAGTTTCTAACTGATCTTGGCTGTCGTCTGAAATTAGCTTACCTCTTGGCAGAACTAAACATTCTGAACTTCAAGGAAGTTTTGCTAAACATGAAGCACAGGATGTATTTGTGTCTGTGACATGCACTTGTTTATTGAAGTTTACTTTTCAAAGACCACAATATTTTTAGCGTCTCANACATCTCTTAAAGGTATCCCCAAGTTGGCAGATGGTTTTAAACCCTTGCCACATGGCGCAGCTGTGCAGGCAGAACACACCTACTTTTCTCAGTCATCATACCCCCAAACTCTACTGCCAATAAGCCTCCAGTGGAATCAGAAGTCATGAAGAAAACCTGCTTTAGGACCAGGTGAGATGGGTGAAACACAACTGTTAGGTCAGAAATTTCAAAACAGGAAGCATAGGTACAAAAACAGTGCCATCAACAATCGGCACAAGNACAACTCTAGCTTCTAGGCACTTTCCTGGCAGGGCTTTGCTGGGCCCCATGTAGGCCATATCCACAAAGCCACCTAGGACGGTTGCCACTCATATCTCTAGCATGCTGAGAAAGAAACTGAATAACAGCTTCTTGTCTGGAGTCACACAAATAAGTGCTAAAACAAGGCAGTCTTAAGGATTATGGTGAAAATGATGCATGCCTCTTGATAATGGCCATGGAGAATCTCCAGTAAACTCTACCAGCAGAGTTTAACAGACCAGACCCCCTTAGTCTGCTCAGCTTGGCAGTCTTTTATGGAATCCATNCCAGCTCCATAATCTCTGGAAAAAAACAGACTCATGTGGGCAGTTCAGGACAGCAAGGCAGGAATGCCAAAATAATCAAGAGGCATGATACTCTCCACAGTCCTTAGATGTCCAAACTGTCTTCAAATACTAAACTTGCCAGACAATGAAAATTTACAGTCCACGGCCTTGTGTTTGAAGAAGCCGTGAGCTATCCTTATTCCTTGTGCTTTACTTNTTGGTCTGAACCTCTCTTTCAGACAAGCAAAGAGCAGAAACCTGAAGNTGGAGAGTTCATTTCTCCTGAGTTGATAATCTGGAGATGTGACATGTTCTACTGCAGCAGAAATGCTCTGACCTGATGACNCTGAACTTCTGTTTCACCTTTACAGTTGATGTCACTTTGGGGAGACTCTCGCCTATGCTTCCTCCTATTTAGCATAGNAGGGAAGCAACTCTTTCAGGGGTCCTAGGTAGAAATTCNGAGATGTCTGTCATGTGTCCCTTCAGCATCCCACAATGCATGGCCACACCTCTGNAATGTATCTATCTNCTCTTCACCTGTGTCTTAAATTATATCCTAATGAATTCNTNGCTAAACCACAGANGCCGTTCAGTAAATGACCTGCATTCCAGGAGTCTTGCTAATACAACACATANCTCCGGTGATCTTTCTAATATGCCTTCCTGAGCGTGGCATTCGAGAGTCTTTAGAATTGCCTCCAGACATTTTGCAATGTCATAAAAACAACCCTGCTTGCAGTCTAGCTCTTCACCACATTCCAACCTTCTCTATACAGCTGTGCTTTGCTCCTCCTGTGCCTCAAGTCCCCTCCCTCAACCTCCTCTTCTTCTGCTATGAACTTCCTTCTCACTTTCGGTACCCAGTCCTCTAAGAACCATACTTAGTTGGCCCATAGCCCCCTCCGTCAGGCTCTTTACTGATATGTTCCCATTTCCNGTGTGTGATGATCCTCACTCCACACTGTAGTTCTTTGTCTGGGCAGCATCTCTCCTCCAATAGATCTTGGGCCATGGGTGGCAGAAGTCCTATTATTGTTCTTTGTATCTTAGCATCCATCATTTATAGAAAAGCTACCCTTGATTTTAACCTAAGTTGTATTTATCGCTTGATTTAAAGTACATCAATTACTCCCTAATAAGAATGGCATAATTAATATTCTGTGACTGTTTCTTGGGTGGCAGCCANTGTTTTATACACTCTATATATATAGCTTTTTCTTCCTTGTTGAACTACTTAGTTTTTATTGTAAACTTGACACAACCAAGAGAAGGAAAGAGGGAGTCCCAATGGAAGAAACGCCTAGATCAAACTGGCCTGTGACCATGTGTTTTAGGAATTGTCTTGGTTGTGTGGGAAGGGTGGGCCCACTATAGGCAGTGCCAACCCTAGGCAGGGTGATCCTGGGTTATATAAGAAAGCAGACTGAGCATGAACTGAAGAGAACAAGCCAGTAAGGAGACTTCCTCCCTGGTTTCTGCTCCAGGTTCCTGCTTTGGGTTCCTACTTTGGCTTTTCCTCNATGACGGATTATAATCTGGAAGTGTAATCCATATAAACCTTTCCTCCCCAAGCTGCTTTTGGCCATGGTGTTTATCACAGCACAGAAAGTCATCTAGAATACTTGTAGTGACCTGNACAATGGACCCGTGCTTATTGCCATTTACAGTTGAGAAAAATCACAGTTTAAAGAAGTTACACAAATGTTTGAGGGACCAGGGAGGTGGTTTTATGGGTGAAGGTACTTGCCACACAAGCCTGTTGGCCTGAGTTTGATTCTGAAAACGCATGTTAAGTTGGAAAGAGAGAACAGCTCCACAAAGTTGTCCTCTGACCTCTATATGCGTGTTGTGGCACACTCACCCCCACGCACATGTACACCATACTAATAAACAAAACTTGAAAACTTTCAACGTTGCAAATGCAATAAATGACAGAGGTCAGATTTGAAACCCATGGCCCAAACTCTTTACTATAGCGTCATACTGAAATTCAAAAGGGAAAAGGATTATAGTGGCTTCTTCCACTTAACTGTGGTTTATTTTCTTGTTTCCCCAAATACAGTTAAAATATTTTAGTTATTAAATTAGATTATTTTGATCATACATATTACAATAATAGTTAACCAAAGGATGTGGGGAGCAGTGAGGTACACTGCCAGACCATAGTCTCCATGTAGTGCCCTCATGCCCATACAAGAGTCCCCAAGCCTTAGCAGGTGTCTCTCACACTGCCCCACTGTTGAGCTCTATTTATGTGTTCAAGATTCAGTCACTCTTCTCTTACTGAAAATGTCCTTTTTTACACTGTGCCATCAAATGCCAGTCTTAGAGGAAATGGTTTCTCCTCCTTCACTNTGCAGCCCATCAGCAGGAGGCTCAAAAGAATCAAAAGGTTCCCAGGACCATTGGAATTCACATAATGAAACTAAGGCCTAGTAATATTTCACTGCCTTTCCAGAGGTGCTAAGTGATAAGAATCAGAAAGGAATTTGTCGGCTTTAATGGAAAAAGTGAACCTTTTGTTAGTTGCGTCCATTGCTTTCCTGCTAAGAAAAACCCAACTTTGAAACATTCATTTGGCTATGGTTGGGTATGGGAGCATCCAGAGATTTTATTATGCCTAATAAAATCCACCAAAGAATGGAGGCTGCATTATGGTCCACAAGAGATGCATTTTGCTCTGAAAATGGAGCTGGATGCTCACTGTAAATGAGGAACCCAGAGTGAGATGTTGGAGGGCACAGCTGGGAATATGTGCAAAGCTCACTTTCATTTCCATTTGAATGCCGTAGAGGCAGCACTCCACTAGCTTCAAATTAAAAGGTACATCAAGAATGCAAAATGTCATATAAAATTTTAACCATACTTTTTAATCCTTTACGGGCTCTTTGTCTCTCTATTTTTAGGTAAAGCCTTGGCCTTCTGTGATGTGCACACATCCACTCTTGGCCTCCTTTTCCTAAAGCTACCTGCGCCCTGGCTCTTTACCTGCTCCCTGCACCTTTTCTTTATGATGTTGCCTTTTCTTCTCCTTTTTAGTGTTTCCATTTCTCCTTCCTTTCTTTTCTTCCTGATCAGCTCTTCCCTCTTCCTTCCCTTTGCTCTTTAGTGACCCTCCTTTTCTCCTACTCTACCAATAAATTATACATACATATATACATATGTATTATATATATTATGTATTGTGTATAATATATTATGTAAATATAATATATATATACATATATATAATCCCAACTGAGAAATGTGGATAGAATTGATACCCTGAAGTCCTGCTGTGCGCTGTTATATGGCTCAATGTGGCTGTTGCTATAAATTCTAGGATGCCTCAATGCAGAACCTAAGGGTTTGTCTAGAGACACTGGTAAGCAGCAGGCATGGCAAGTCTGAACTCTGTTGCCACTGACAGAAGATACTGATAATAACAAAAACTACTATCAACAGTAGCAGATAACACTTAAGAGCTTTCTATGCACTGGGTTCTGAGGAAACAATCCTTATAATCACTCAGTGAAGTCGTNTTGTAGTATTGCTCCCTTTGTACTAGTAAGGAAACTGAACAGAGACACTGTGCATGGTCCAGGCTGTACAAGTTGAGAGGTAGCTCCATGCTTCCCAGCCCAGGCAGTCTGGCTTCAGACCACTCCTCTTAACAGCTGAGTGGCATTGATACTTCAACAGCTGAGGAGTCGCCCTGGAGTCACTGGCTCCAAGGAGAGTTGGCAAACCATACAGAACATGAGACTGTCCTACAGTGCCACCTCAGGTGAACAGAGAGTAAGCTAGGGTCACCATATACAAAGCAAGGTGATCTCAGGTGTACACAGGAACTACAACTAGAGGGTAGTTTACCCAAAGAGGGTGAAACTTTTAGGAGAGGGGATCTGAGACCTGTGGAGGCCTCATGGTGGGGGAGCAGCCATAGNGATGGCAGGNAAAGAAGAACAATGTTTGAAAGCTCAAGAAAGAAGGCAGAATACCATAGGTGCCCAGTGGCAGCCAGGGTGGCCCAAACAACAACCGTGGAGACTGGAGGAAAGAAGCCAGGCCATGAGAAAGGCATGGGCGAAACAGGACATAGCTAGAGCTCAGAGGCAGTCTTAGGTACTGGCTTAGGAATGAAGTCTAGTTACAGCAGACAGACATGAGGCACTAGGTCAGATTGGCNGAAGGGAAACCTGGCTGTGGGAAAGGTGTCAAGGCGTCTTTAGTATCACTTGAGCAGGTTGGACCTCATCCCATAAGCCTTTGATTTCACTTGGGGAGCTGCTGTGTACACGTGTGGCATCACAAGTCAGGGTGACATCATGTCTTGTTTCTACAATCTCTTCCCAACCCATAGGGTATAAGTGATCTTTAATGCATAAAAGTGAGTGGATGCAAGGTTAGCCTGAAAATACATCTCTTTCACATTCCGGTTTGCTTCCTTGAATAGAAGAGTGAGTGATACAGACATAGCCAGAACGTTTGCATAGCCCCAGGGATGCTGTGTGAGCATGCCATGCACATCAATACCCACTATTACATACAACAATCAAGAGAAACATAGAAAACCACCCTTAGAGGCAATATAGGGGTTACGCTGAGGGTCTATGAGGTGAGGTAAGAACAACTGACTGTTTCTGTAAACCTTTCTACACTGTTTGAAATTTGTTACTATATAATAAACCTAAAAATAAAAATGTGTCCAATTTAATTATCAGGCTATTAGTCCCACTAAATAAAACGTGGTGCCATGGTGGGGGACATGACAGAGAGAAAATATGCAAGTATGTTATTGTTGGAGCCAGGAAATCAAGGGAGTCTAATTGGCAGATTAAAAAAAATAATAATAGTATTCAGGGAACATTTAATGTGGTCATAAAGAGGTTCACACACCTCTCAGAAATCATTATAAAGTGGCAAGCATTAGGTTTTACGGGACCAAAGGTGATGCTGAGCCCCCTAGTTAAAATGAGAACACCCTAGCACCTTGTGTTTAAGGAGGCAGGAAGCCAAGCAGTATATTTTAGCAAGATTTTTTTTTTTTAAACCAGGAATTGCCTAAGTCTCAAGTGAATAAGTGAACGGTGTGTCTTACGGTGTCCCTTCATGGCACTTAACTACCCTATTTTTTTCTAAATTTTATTTTCATTAAATCTTCCAAACTAAATATATGTGGGGCCATTTCTGTTTGCTCCCCCAGTGCTCACCCAGGCTGCCCCCGGAAAACGACTTTGAAGGGCTGCCTTCTGTCTTTCTTCAAGTCACTGCAGATACTCACTCTGCTTTAGGCCAAGACCAGCAGCAGCCTGGCCGGAAACAGATCTCCTCCTGCCGGAAATGGGCTGAGGTGGGGAGGGGCGGTGTCTTGTTCCCAGCCAAGCCTCTGAGGCGTGTTGCACACAGGAAGCCAAAGCCCTTAATCGCCTGCCATCCTTCCTCNGATCCATCTGGCTGCCTGAATAATTGGGATTAGAAGTGTCTGCTTTGATTGCTGCTGGGGGAAATGCTTGAGTTTTGNTGAGAAACCTCAGCACTAGCCTCTGTAATAGCTGGCTTTCTTGGGAAATTCCATTTCTGTTCAAGNAAAGAACTAGAAAAAAAGGTCCCAAAGTGGCACAGCAATCGATGCTTGGGGATCTCAGGCCAGTCCGCAGCCCACCCGGGTGCCCAGCAGCCCTGGGACAGGTGGGGCCGGTGCTGTTGAAATGGAGCCTCAAAGGAACTCCGTGCATGAGTAGGAAGAAGGCTCAGCTCCACCAATCCAGCGTGAGGGCATCCTAGTCCCAGGGAAAAGGGGCAGCCGGGACCTCCACACATGGGACTCCTGTGGTGACGCCCCGTGGTCACTGCCTGCGTTGGACTTGGGGGAGGGAGTCTCACCTTAATTCTCGTCTACTGTCTCACCCCTCCCTCACTCCCTTCCTTGCGTCCTCCCTTCCTCCCGCGTAACTTGTCAACCCTTCCTCTCTGTGCCGGTTTCACCTTTTAAAATGAAATCGTTAAGATACTTTTTCCTACTCTACCGGGGAGAATCAAATGTTAGTCCACTCGGAGCCCTAGCTACCAGCCTGAGTGCCACAGGTTGAGACCTTCACGAGCTGTTCCTTTTGGTTTGCTCAAGCAAAGGGGTTCTGATTTGCAGAAATTAGGTTAATTTTANGCAGGTCTCGTCTTCACCGAGGCTGTTGTCCCTTTACCAGCTCACAGCTCTGAGGAGGCCTTCTACCTCTGCCTTCACTCCCGGCCAGCCTGGAGGACGACTGAAGAGCTATTTGAGCGAGGTAGACGCTGAAGCAAAGACTAAAAATCTACTAAAGGCAGCCAGCCTTCACCGGGGCTCTGCTGGAGCCTGACCTAAGCGCTTCCTCCCACACTCCCAGCCCACCCCCAACCCCAGGGGCCCGCTCTATGGAAGAGGAAATGTAATCATCAGAGCCCCTCACTTGCTCTGGCTCTCCAAGACCCTGGGAAGAACCTCAGCACTGTGTTCCCAGGGTCTGTGTTTCTGTAACATTTCGGAGAGGAGAAAGTTTGAAACACAGACTGAATAGCTGGTTCGGTCTTCTACAGCTCCCCATTTGCCCTCATTCTTCTCTGATCAGAAGGCTATGGGCAGTTGGAGGATCCAACCCAGGAGCCCCTGAGGTGGGCATGTATTTCATTTGAAGTGAGTGAGATACATTTATACTAGTTACAGTGACTTCTGTGTGCCTGAGTCACTGTTGGTCGTCCTGGGGTAGGAAAAGTGTATAGAAACTGAGTATAAAGGCTGCATTAAACGCGGACATAGCCTTTGGCACCCGGCAGCCAAGGCTTGTGGGTACGGGGGGTGGGGAGAGTGGAGACACAGACGACAGGACCAGGACCCAAGATATGAGATACACAAAGCCAGAAGCCATTCTGGAAAATGAAAACTCAGTTGTCTTTGATGCCTGTCAAAATGGAAATTGAAATGTATTCAGTATGGAGGCATGCGTAGAGATGAGCACACTGCACATTGTTTATGGAAATTGCGTGAAGTGAAATTTATCAGGAATCTTGCATTTGGTGGATTAGCATAACAGTGCTGAATGGAGCTCGCAGGTCTGGGAAAGGAAGCATGCCTTAGTTCTTCGTGGCTAGCAAGAATTTCAGGATAGTTGGGGAAGGTTCCCTTTTCTTTCAATCCATCCTCCCTAATATAAGATCATATCANATAAAGGAAACATCAAAGTATGCAAGCAAATTTTACAGAGGAAAAAGTGATTTTAGAGGTGCGCAGTTAATTACAACTGTGGGGATTTATCATTGTTGTTGTTATTATTATTATGTGATATTGGCTGCATTTACTAGCCCTACAAAATTTTTGTGACTTCTCCTTTTCTAAAGAGTCTCTTTAGAACGTTCTATAGGTGTGTTTTATATTAGTTCCTTGAAGAACACTCCCCTCCACCCCCCAAATTATATAAGTTTCAGGCCCCACAACCTAGNCCCTCCCTGTGGACAGCCCATATGAATCTAGACAAGGCTTGATTTTCTCTGCATTAGAGAGTCTTGCTCCAGGCTAGGAACCTGTGATTCTGGGAAGTTTACTCAGCAAATCACAGAAGTCCTTCTTGTGATGTCTCCTAAGTCAGNGCCTTACTCCTGACTGAAAGTCATTGTTGACACTCACTTCCTCCTGCTGTGCTGAGCACAGCTGTGCAGGGTCTCAGCAGGATCAGTCCATAGTGGATTTTGTTTCTGAGAAGGCCAGACGGTTTACCCACAAACCTTTGCTCATTTACGTTGATGTTCCAGATCTCATCTCCTCAGCAGCAGGACACTTAAGGTTATCTGTTCTTTTTGTTTTTTAACAGAGTTGGTGTGGACCTGGATGAAAGTCTGAAGGAAGAGCCCTCCTCACAGCAGGCAAGTTGNATAAGTCAGTGTACAAAGCATGGTCTGGTCCATGCTTATAGAGTACANAGCCAGGGTAGCTAGCTTTAAAATGAACTGCCTCTGCTAATAGCGCATAGGACTTCAGGGTGTTGGTCTAGGAATATTGAACATTTGAATGCTCAGAACCAACTCACTACAGCCTCTTGTGATGTCGGGAATCCTNGAAACACAGACTGGGATCCAGACCANGGCTCTAAGAATGAGGCACCCCATGGTTCACATCCTGGCCAGCAGCTAGCTCCTCAGATCTCAAGGAACTCACACAAAGCTTTTTCAGCACACAACAGATAACCTGTTCTCCTGAATGGCTTCCCATTCATCAGATCTGGGTGTTCAGAAATAGTGAAACAGGCAAGGGACAGAGAAACAATTTAGGTGATCCATTCCTGACTTAACTGAACAACCATTCTCTACAAAGACCCAGAAAGCCTTTGAGAAGATTACTCAGAACAAGATGCTAATCCCAAGTAGAAGAAAATTATTCTCCAAATCGCAGTTTTGAATCTGCCATCGAGGTAGGATCTGTCATTGATGATATTGCCTTAGTCATTCCTACCTTGATCACTCACCTTAGAACAAAAGAATAAATGAGTGAGAATTTTCCACATTTGCTGCAATTGTCTGAAGATATGATCAGGAGAATGCGGTAAATATATGGCTTTGCTTCATAAACTG
>LZPO01098940.1:0-14451 GCA_001675575.1 Neotoma lepida | reverse complement strand
GTGTATGTGAAAGTGTATATGATTGTGTGAGTGTGAGTGTATGAGTGTGTGTGTGTGTGTGTGTGTGTATGTGTGTGTGTGTGTGACTAAATACTCTTTGGAGGACTGAAACAAACATTTAAAAATCAGAATCAGTTATTTACATCTTTGCCTGAGTNTGTTCATCATCAGCTTCATTTGTAGGAGACAGCTGCATAGGAGAGCAAGGAATAATGGGCCCACGCTGGGCATATAGCTCATAACCCGGATAAGCTGCATGTCAAGCAGACAGGAAAATTATGGAGGGAGGGGAAAACAATGAACATGAAGGCAAGAAGTCAAACCACAGTTAATCTAGGGCTTGATCTGGCAGCCACTACAACCACCACAACAAACATTTGNACAGAGCCTTCTGAATGTTAGAGACTGCCCCTCAGGAAATGGGAAAGCTCTCTTCATTTCTTTCCACATTACAGATGGAGACAATAAGACTCAGAAGGACAAGTGGACGCAGNACTTCATGAAATGACACAGANGTGGAGGCTTGTGTTGAGATGCTAAATTCTTCAAATTATCAGCATAAAACTGAACTGAGCTCTGATGACTCTGGTTTACATGTCGTTCCGGNATTTTCCTGCTATGTGAGAGTTTCTTTCTTCAAACCAAAATTATTGATTCCAGTGCTGGGGGAGGTTTTTCCATCCTCTCTGCACTCATTAATTACATCCCTCTGAGCTTGAGAGGGGTGATTCACATTTAGCATTTCTAAAAAAATAAATAAATAAAGTCTTGCCAAAATACAAACATTAGTTCTGCCCTGTTATTCTTCGGGTCCATAGGCCATGTCTCAAAGCCTAAGGGAACAGTGCTCATAAATTAACTCTGGCTGTGAAAGGTTTGGAAAGAATTATGTTCTCATAAAAGCCTTAGAAAGCATGGGTTTTGTGTCAGTATATGTGTGTGACCCTCACTGTGTGCTAATTATGGGTTATTTTTAAAGTTGCTTTGTACTGAATTTCACCACACGGAAGCTTAAAGAACGATTCTTGGAAAATATCCTGGATTTCTTTCCATGGAGCCTGTTAATCTATCACACATTTCGTGATGTTATAAATATTGTGGTTTTAAAGTCATCCATATCAATGGAGACATTTGGAAACATGAGAGTTCTGGGGGTCAAATTTTTGTCTTGGTTCGTTGGAAATATTACATGTAATAGCCCAGTATGGAACCTGTGTAGTCAAACAAATCTGCTTAAATCTTCATCCGATAGTTCTCACGCCTCACTTCCTATCACTGTGACCTCACCATTGCTCTGACCACCACAACTGCAACAAACTTTTTCAAGCGGCCTTGATTTACATTGCACTTGGTATGTCTATGGAGAAATACTCCTTGTCTTTGCATGTTTGATAACTTCTTCACTTTCAATTTCTGGTCACATAGTAGGGATGTTTATGTCAAAAGTCGTGTATAGCTACACATTGTAGGAAGGTTATCTCTGGGATTATTATGCTCAGTACATCTTGGGTAATAGGCAACACATAAAAACTCTTTCCTGTCCACTCTTAAAATGTGTCATCCCTTAACACTATCTTGGGAGGACTGATTGTAGTTTTCTATGATAGAGGCCAACTCAATAAATCCCTTTTCTACTGTGTGTTTGCCCTTCCCTTTCAATCTCTGCCTAGTTACAGCTTGAGATTATTTGCAAACTGCAGTACCCATTCACACTCATGAATCATTGTTTAAGGCTTTGCTCTGNTTCTTTGGAAGGTGNGAGCAATTAAGAGATGTATAGAGACCAAGCTAATTCTTCTGACACTAGAAATCANAGACATAAAGNCTGCAGGATGTTATTCTGGACCTGAATCAATTGCCAATAGCTGGTGACATATGGGACAGCAATAATACTAGACAGTCTCTAACATCGCCTTGAACACTATCACCTTTGGAGGATTAGAATGATATACAGGCAAGTGGTGAGCCTGGGGGAAAGTGACTGCTCAGACTGACTAGATGGCACTGGTAATCATAAGGCAGACCCTCTGTTAGGTGCATTAGAGTCATGGAAAAAGAAAATAGTAGACTATAGCAAGACAAGTAGCAACTCAGAGTCAGCTGTGACAGCCATAAACACCTCCATAGAGAACATTAAGGAAACTGTTTCTCCTCCAGCCCCAGGAGCCTATGTTNAAGNTTGGATTGAAGATTTATTTTTTTGTCATTTTGAAGTGACAGAACTTCAAAGGGGACAAATGTAANGGCTCAGTATGGGAAGTAAAGGAAGCCCTGNGTGAATGAACAAGGACTTGGTGAATTCCTGAGTGGATCTGCACTGCTCACAAGGGCCAGTGTCTCATACTCANGGGAATTGGCGTGTGAACTGTGAGTCACAGAGGCATGGCAAAGCCTTCCTTTGGTCTAAGAATGAGTGTTTATAACAATTGACTAGTGAATGCAAGCTAGCAATTTCAGCTTTCTCCTTCAGGATGACAGCAACCTGAGACTGCTACCCTACATAGNCCTCCTATTGAGACTAGCTGACCCTTCCTTGTGCTTTACATAATAAACATACTANGTTTCAGGGTTNTTGCATAATTAATACTGCTCCATCAGAGTGCAGTTTGCCCACCCTATCCTAGGTTTTCTGTATGTCTGTCAGTCCTTTCTTCTTTCTCTCTTTCCATCAGTCCAGGTCCAAGTCCTGCAGGACAAGATGACTCAGCATGACTATCCTAAAATAATTCTGAGAGAAGAGAAGAAACACAACCGTCACTGTAATGTTTGGGTACCAATGACCATTAAGGCTGAATTCCCGTTGTTGTACATCCTCTAGGCCTATGAAAGCAGACTTCATTCCTGTTAGACAGGACCAAGTTCCACCTTGCCTAAAGACTGACCATTGAAAAAAGGGAAGGGGCATGAGGCAAATACCTTGCAAGCTCATGTCGCTTCATTCAAGAGATAGTGCAGAGCAACTCCTTCCCTCACATCCGTCACTAAAATGTCTCAATGAAGCAAGAACCCATCACTAAAATACCTCAATGAAGTAAGTCAACACAGTGCCTACTGTACAAAGTAATGGCTTATTTATTNAAAAAGAAGGCAGTTCTGGCTAATATTTGCAATAAATCATANAGATTCATGGACTTAATTACCTAGCCTGATTACCTAGATGCAACTGCAAATACTATGAGCTNTTAGCTAGTTCCTTCCAACTTTGGTATATCAGTGGTCCATGGTATTGAAAATAAGATATAAGTGTTGTTTTAAAGGCTTGCATTGACTTTGGTGCGATATATTTTGCTTATAATATAACTTACTTTACATGTACAGTTACATGCTTGGATAATTTTAGACACTCATATATACCATAGTAAAAATAGAAAATACTTATTTTTCCACAAAATGTTCCCACACACTCTGCAAGAAATTGTCACCAACCTTCACAGACAACTGTTGATCTTATAGTTATGTCTCTATGTTTTCCATGCTTGTAGAATACCAATATGATTTGAAATGATACATTAAATTGGTTCCAATCTCACAATAAAAACCTATAGGAAAGAAATGTGTTAACTTTTTTNTTTTGAGACACAGTCTCTGTCTATGTGGCCCTGACTGCACTGGAACGCTCTACATAAACCAGTCTGGCTCACAGAGATCCACCTGCCNCTGCCACTCTAAGGCAGGTATTAAAGGCATTAGCCACCAAACCTGACTGGGTTGACATTGTAAGCAGAGTCTACAAATGAACAAAAGGACCCACTATTTGAGCCATAGTTTCTACAATGTTCATATGACCAGTATCTTTCTTAATGCCTGAATCTTCTTAATGATTGTATGGATACAAGTGCCAGCATTGAAGTTAGAACCAGAGAGTCTATAAAGACAATAAATTTTGGTCATTCAGTCATGATTTGGCTATCAAAAACATTCAGGGCAAANTGTAGCTGGCCATAGCATGAAGCTACCAATTAGCCTGCTACTCAACTGTGGATTTTACCAATAAGCTTCCAGCTTATATACTATCTCTGACGAATATTTCTTATAAGTTTGGTCATCACATTAATTTTCTTTTTCTCTATCGTGTATTGAATATTCTCAAACAAACAACATGTTCATATTGTATCTATACAAATACAGCTCAGTCTTTAGCAAGGAACTCATGAACTTTTTAATCCAAGCTATAGCTCAGCCTTTGGGAAAATTAGACTGCCAACAACAACAACAAAAAAAAAACCTCTCAAATATAAGTCATATATAAGAAACATTTTTTCCAGAAGCACACATGTTCAATTATTTGAAAAACTGCATGTTGGAGAAAAGCGACATACACTAAACAGTTTGAGGGCAATTAGAAATAGTCTGTTAATAAAAGAGGACTACATTAGCAAGGAGTTAAGGGTGTTAATAGTTAATGAGGTATGAGAACAGTTATCTACTCATCTTACCTTTAAAATATATCACCAGAGGGAGTTAAATTAATAGAATAAAAGCACGCGATATCATCTCATATGGGGAATAATACCTTCTAGGAAACAGTATATAAACTAAACTAANAAACATTGTGTGACAGCTAAGATTCCTACAAAAATGGTACTTAAATCTGAAAAGTACAGGTAAATATTAGCTATCACCATCAGTTCTAATGATCTCCATGAGGAATTTATGTTCCTCACACCTGAAACACTAAGATTTGGCACACTAAAGAACATCATTACAAAAGTGGTAACAAAATCTCCAGAGAATACAGTGAGTATTCCATTGAATTAATATTTCAAATATCATCTGATATCAGAGACCAGAGACAAGAAGGGAGCTACTATTGTTAAGAAATTGGCCTTGGCTAAGTGGTGGTGGTGCATGCCTTGAATCACAGCACTTGGGAGGCACAGGCAGGCAGATCTCTGAGGCCAGCCTGGTCTAAAAAGTGATTTCTAGTCATGGCTACACAGGAAAACTTGCCTCAAAAGAAAAAAAAGAAAAAAAAGAGGAAGTTGGCCTTGGTTTTCATAATGATCAATGCCTACAACTGAGGATAACCTACTTGGAAATGTCTTGCTATCTCTAGGAAAGTTACTAATTCCAATGTACAGCTGCATCCTACTTAACTCAGGAAGGCTCAGCCTTCTCAGAGATGAAGGTCAAATTACATCACTAGGTAAAAAGCCTAGAGCAACTGGAACATGAGCTGGAAGGAGAAAAATCTAGTGAAAGAAATGAGAGAAGAAAAGACAAATATCAACTAAGGCCCAAATGTAGAAATCTTTTGTAAAGTACACATACCTACCTTCATGAAGAACTGATGGTGCAGGTTTTAATTTAAAATGTGTAATGACTTTTTTTGGGGGTGGGGGGCAGGAAGTACACTTGGTTTTAATTCTAACCCCGGTGGTGACTGTGTCACTTCCCCATTGGCTGGTGTCTCACCTAACAGTCTTCTTCAATTGGCTAATCTTAAAATAATTGTTACACAGAAAATGAAGGAGAAAGGGGAACTGAGTCCTGCTCCAAGGGAAATAAAGTCACCGTTCTAGGCCACCAAAGTCCTGAAATACAGTAGTGGATCTTTGTGTAAACAATGTTTTTACTGGATTGNGGAGGGTGTGATTAAAATATTTGTATAAAAGTCTTACAAGGTGGGAGAGATAAAAAGATTTGAATTCCTTGTATAAAACAAAAGTTTTATAATATTGGATAGAAAAAAATCATATTTAATATTTTGTATAAATCCTTTATCTTTTCTTAAACACTCTTCTCTTAAATGCATTAAGATATTGGATCTCTTTTCCTTCTTGGAGTAAGAAATCGCAATAGGGAGGAATTACCTATTTAGTAATATTTGACTCAATAAGCCTGAGCTAGCCCCTTCGTACAAGGACTCAATTATTCTATCTATTATATTAGTATTGTTTAAGGCGGAGATTAAATTTTATTATTTTTTAAGACAGNGTCTCACTATGTAGCCTTGGTAGGGTCTGCAGCTAGCTACCAGGTTGGCCTCAAACTTACAGGGATCCACCTGCCTCTCCCAATCACTATCATAAAAGGTACATATTACCATACTAAGGAATTTAATTTTTTATTAATTTTTAAAATTGTATGTGTATATAACATGTGTGTGTTTGTGTGTGCATGTGTGTGAGTGCAGGTGCCTATGGATTCCAAAAGAATGTCAGAGTTTCTGTGGCTGTGAGCCAATCCCAACATGGGTATTGAGTACTCAACTTGGGTTCTCCTCAAGGGCAGTATATGCTCCTAACCTTGGAGCCACTGGGAATCATACTAAATCTATTTCATGCCCAGCCTCCCAGCCTCTTAGCCTCATCTTGTATTCTAAATCTAGTGTTACTTGATTTGAAAACAATTACGTGGGTTTTGATTTCCTCTGCACATTTTTCTCTTTGAGAATTTCCAATACTAAAACNTAGGGATCTAGTTGTAACTTACAAACATGATGGGTGTTTGTGTGTGTGTGTGTGTGTGTGTGTGTGTGTGTAGTCAGGCATTAATATTCCTTAAGGTAATTCTCAAACCAAGAGACCTAGGAGCCAATGGGCAGATAACCACTTCTATTACTCTTATCATGGGCATTCTTGAGAATAGTTTCATCTNAACTCAGGTTTCTGTTGGACAGGTTAGGCATGGGCTCAGGAAGTGTGTGTGTGTGTGTGTGTGTGTGTGTGTGTGTGTGTGTGTGTGTGTGTGTGTGTAGTCAGGCATTAATATTCCCTAAGGTAATTCTCAAACCAAGAGACCTAGGAGCCAATGGGCAGATAACCACTTCTATTACTCTTATCATGGGCATTCTTGAGAATAGTTTCATCTCTCTTTTTAGAAGGGCATGATGTGATTGAGCCCTACTAAGGCAATGACCTTGTTTTCTATTCATTTATTTAGGGCATTATACACAACAGAGATTTATTTCTCACACTCCAGAAGCTGAAAAAGTTAGGATTCAGTTTCTCATAGCTCTGGGCCTCTTCCTGATTCACAGATGGCTGTCTTTCCCCCATAGCATACAGTACATGGGCCGGGGAGTCCTCTGCTGCCCCACCTCAGAACACCATCCAAACATTTTTGAATCAAACTTTTCAGGTTAGCATACAAAGTAGTGGACTGACCATGACATCTTCATACACATATATCATTATACTTTTCTCTCTTTCCTTCTCATTCCGTACTGCCCTGCCTCCAGATGGTTCTTTTCCTTGATAACAGGTTCTTAAATTTATTTTTTTATCCATTCTCAGTCTCTCATTCTTGATCCCAGCAATTATCACCCTGAAATCTGCTCTACCTGGAACAGTAGGCTGGACTAAGACAAATCCCATCTGTGCAATCATCGTTCTGTGATACTAAGAAAATTACCCAATTTCTCCTTGTCCCACTTGTCTTGCCCATGTAATTGCAATATTGATGGAACATGAGACTTCTGAAGATTAAGACAAAGTATAGTGATTGGCACATAATATAAAATCAGGATTGGCTATTGCTACTACTATTTGTATTACTACTGAACCTTTAGGTTCACAATGACTCATTTTGGGAAAATTCTGTATTGCTAAAATAAGAGCAATTTGGTTTGAAAATAAAATCAAGACATCTCCACTCTGTTGTTTATCCCCCAGTAGGACACACATCCTTAAGGAAGTCTGGGGTCCTTACTGGAATCCTTTGTCTACATGTATTTTAATTTGATAGATCTACATAAAGTTAAACTTTCTGAGAGCCTTAACTCCACAAAGCACATACAATGAGTAACATAGATCTTATCTTTTATTCTCTACTTATTTTGCTCAAAATTGAAATCACAGCATAGATTGAACCGTTCAGAAAATTCAAATGCATTCCACCTATAAATATGCATGTGTATGACATATGTAAATGTACATGATCGATATGCATGTGCACACCTCTACTTTTAGCTTAATTTTGGAGACATTGACATGTATTATAGTATTAAGAAAATATTTAATGTCACTTCAAAGCATAAAAATTATTTTAAAGATCCAAGATTTGGATCTCTGGTGTGCCACTTTCTGTAAAATATTAGATTACTTAGCCTCCCTGAATTGCTTATCATTCATTTATTTTAAAGTGTGTAGAGTGATAAAACTCCTTCTATAGATTCATCATTAGGATTAAAGGAATGTACATGAAAGCATTTTAATTAAAAGTATTTTACTAATACAAAACATTAAGTAATGTTGCTTGCACAATCCATGGAATTATCTTCTCTATTTGCATTTAAATACCAATCAACTGAATTTAAAAATAGAAGCCTCTCCTTTTAACTCTCCTTTCAAGTCTTCCTGGGACATGTGATGCTAATGGAGGAAGCCACAGCCACCTTGACTGTGAACAAAGGCCAGTCTGTCTCTCATTCAGCCATGGATATGCCTGTGGAACTTGAGAACCTACTCTGCTAATCATCTAATACGATGTTTCTCAATCCGTGGGTCGTGGAAGGACCCTTTCACAAGGGTCACCTAAGACCATTGGAAAACACAGATATTTACATTAAAATTCATAACAGTAGTGAAATTACAGTATGAAGTNGCAATGAAAATAATCTTATGGTTGGGGGTCACCACAACATAAGGAACTGTATTAAAGGGTCACAGTATTAGGAAAGTTGAGAACCACTGGTCTAATGCATTTCGTTGTCCTCAACCCATATATTCCTATACACTGTAAGTGGCATCTGGCCCTTGGAACACAGTTGTGAGGTGCTCTTCCTGCCACTTAGTTACCTCCTCTGTGGACATGAGGCTTGCAGAATAAATACCTTTTCTCTGTAAATAAGCATTCACACAGCATGAAATTGCAGGAGGAGAAAGCTAAGGGTTGATATCAGAGGTAGGTTCAAGGCAACNGCAGCAACTGAACTGAGCTGAGTAGATGTTAAGAAAATTACACTGGGAAGAAGGACAGTGAAAGAGTAAGGTTAAAGGCACAGAAAGCAAGGAATAATGGTCAAGAAGACTGACTGAAGAGTGCTTGCTTCTCTAATTTGAGCATTCCAGTGCCCGAAACTCCCATGCTAGAACCTTAACTACCAATGCATTAATGTTGGGGCTGGAGTGCTCAGGTCATGGAGCCTCCATCTTCATGAATGGATTTGTACTCTTCTCATGGGGTGAGTTAGCACTCATGGGATTGGGTTCTTATAAATAAAGGTGGAGCTTCCTTAATTCCACCTCCTTTCTGCCATCTATGAGCTAGCACAACAATTGATAATGCCATGTATAAGGGTCCTCAGACTACAGAACAGTTGTCAAATAAACTTCTAGTTGTTGTTACTGTTGTTTTAATGTTACCCACTTTGTACTATTCTGTTATAGCAACAAAAATGGTTTAAGATAGGTACACTATTGCTTGGCTCCACGAAAGAAATGTAAACAACTAAAAGTAAATTGACATAATATATTTAATCTCAAAAAGGTACTAAATAGCCAATTTAATACTAAGGAAGAACAAAGCAAGTGGACTTACACTTTTTCATTTGGAAATATATTACAGTTTTAATAATGACAATGATGCAGTGGTGGATTAAATACAGACATGTAAATCAATGTGGAACTGAGTAAAAAGCCAAGAAATAACCCAAATAACTCTTCACATACATTGAATGATCTTCAACAAGGCTTGTGAGACTGAAAAATGGAGGAAACATAGTATCTACAGAGAATAGTGTTTGGGAATAAACACAGGAAATTAAAAGAAGTTGGACCTTTATATTACAACAAATGCAAAAACTAACTCAACCTGGGTTAGAGTAAAAGGTACGGCCTGCCAGTATGGAAATCCTAGTGAAAACGTGAAGGAGATCATCATAACATTAGCCTTCAGATATAATGTGAATCTTAAATGGTCTTATTAATAAAAAACTGAGGCCAAGTATTGAGGTAAATTCTGAAAGGTCAGAGAGACAGAACAAGCCACAGCCAACCTCACCTCACCAACTCCTCAGCTGATCTTATTTTTTCACTGTAGGCTTTTGAGTCCTCACCCAAATGGATCTCAGGGAACTGCTGTTAAAAACCTCAAAGCTTAAGAGACCCTAGCTTTTGGTTTTCATGTCTTATATACCTTTTTTGCTTCCTGCCATTACTTCCTGGGATTAAAGGCATGTGTCTTTCTCAAGCAAAGACATGAGATCTCAGATGTTGGAATTGAAGGTGTGTGCCACCATGCCTGACTGTTTCCAGTGTGGCCTTGAACTCAGAGATCTGAATGGATCTCTGCCTCTGGAATGTTAGGATTAAAGACATGTGCTACCACTGCCTAACCTCTATGTTTAATCCAGTGACTGTTCTGTTCTCTGACCCCAGATAAGTTTTATTAGGGTACACAATATTTTGAGGGACACAATATATCACTACATTCACAGTCATTTTCTGGATCCGATACCAAAAGTACTGTCATCAACAGCCACAGTAGTCAACTGGGGATTATGTCATATGCAAACAAAACAAAACAAAACAAAACTTAGCACAGCAAAGAAAGCAAGCAAACAGCATCTGAAAAGATATGCAAAAAAATAGCAAAACAAAAAAATTAGCACAGCAAAGGAAGCAACCAAACAGCATCTGAAAAGATAACATAAAATAGGAGAAGTATCTCCAAACCCTATAACCTATATCTGATTAGGCGCTGACATCTACATTTTAGAAGGAATTCACAACTCAACAGCCATCAAGTACCCAACTAAATGGACACAAAGAAATTGAATGTATCTTTCTCCAAAGAACATACATAAATGGCCAAGGCAATGAAGATGCTGAATATCATTATTCATGAGGGTGATGCAAATTAAACTCATAATGATATACTGTATCATCATGATAGGATGGTCTCTAAAAAACATGGAAAATTGTGTGTCAGTGAGGATGCAGAGAAATTGGGTATCTGTTTATAGAGAACAAAATTGAAATAATTGAATATGTCCCAGAAACTGTACCTCCAAATATATACTCAAAATAATCAAAAGTAGAAGAGATATTTGTAAACCTCTTTTTTTTTTGTAGCAGCATTGATAAGAGCCAGATAAAAGCAATCTATACATGACAGAATGGGTACAGGATATGTATATCACATATATATGGGAAAGATCTTCAACCTTAAATTTCAAAGGCCTTATGGTAGATATGGGCCAGTCAGATAAGAAGAAATGTTGCATCATCCTACTTATAGGAGGCACCTAAAATAGTCCAATTAGTAGAAATCAACACTAGACATAGAAATGACAATCACAGAGTCTGTCTCTCATTCAGAGAAAGACTGAGGGAGCTGCTGCTCAGTAAGGCAGTTTCAGTANGGCAGGATGGGAGCAGTTTGGGGTATCTGTTAGAGAACACTGTNCATGTGGTTAATAATACAGTACTTGTAAACTGTCAAAAGGATGAATTTTAAGATTATGAATTTTTTTTAATAAAAGAAGTATGCTGAAATCCTATAATAAAGGTCAACCATAATGATAATTTTCTGTGAGGTACAGAGCTACTTGAGGACTAAATTGAGTTGAAATGACATAATTAGAACTGAATTCAAGGGCAGAGGATACACTCGTCGAAATGGGCAAAAAGGGAGCCATTTGAAAAAAAATATAGAGGGGAAAATTGGATTCAGAAGATAATTTTTTGAAGATTAGTAGTAGATGTTGAAATTTTAAACGATTGAGGAATTAAGCTTTGGTAAATAGAGAAGCAGTCTACTATGAAAGATAAGATGAGCAAAAGACTAGATANAGAAAAGTGGAAATCTAAATGCTGGGCTGTATTAGTTAACTAATTTATCATTAATTATGAAGTATATCATGTATGTAGTTAAACACATGTGGTGTGTTAAGAGTATTTTCACATCTGTTTTCATGCACGGTGTATGAAGGTCACTGTACAATATTCCCAGCATGACATAAGCTTTCTCTTGATGAGTTCTGAATTAGCCTCATTTTATAATTTTTATCAAACAAATATTTACTATACAAAAAACAATACCAAAAATGGGGAATGGACACAAAGTAAGAGATAGTTTCCTTCTTGTCCCCAAGTAGCTTCTTTGTTCAGNTTCTAAAATGATTGTACCATTTCTTATTGTTCTATACATAACAGTCATCTGACATTACTATTTATAATGCAAACTCTCTAGACTCCTCCCTCCAACTCTTAATTCTATACTGTTTAGAGAAGGGCCTAGGAGTATGATTCTAACTAGCATTCCAGTTTACTTTGAAGTAGGCAGTCTCTGGTCTGCCTTTGGAAGGGAAATCTTATTGAGTGAAAAGCAAGGGCCAGTACTCCATGCTAAGGACATACAGCACAATCCTGTTGATTCACAGAACCACTAGAGCATGAACAAATGGATGAGGAAATCGTGATATATGTATTTATAGATGGATCTGGTGGAGGGTGGAAGGAGTATAGAATATGGAGAGAAATACCGATAAGGGGGCCATTTTCGAGGAGACTGTTACAAAGATATGAGGCAACAAAGTCTGTGGAGAAGATAGATTCAAGAAACAGTTAAGAGGACACATTCCAGTGGTTTTTGAGATCTGTGTGAGCGCAGGTGGGCAGGGGAGAAAGAATAGCAAACTAATTACCTTCAATAAGGAACGGTTTACCCAGATCTTGAAGTTATGCCAGTCTCAGGACCACCACCCCACAGTGTAACACAGAAGATATAAATCCACTTGTATCTATTCTGTGCTAACTGCTGGCTGATGTCTATAGTACTACACAGGACNACGTCAAAAACAATTAAACCTCCATTAAATGGGGCTGGGTCAGACTCTCAATATCTAGCTCTAAGTGGTGAAGGAGCTCAGTCCCTAGAACACCCTCCTGCTGGGGAAATAATTGGTGTTTTCTCAACTAAGTGCAACATACTTCATGTTGGAGCAAACAAAACAAAACAAATAAACCCTTGTGCTTGAGACTGGGCACCAAGCCTGGGAGAGGAGTGGGGTAAAGACTAATCCTTTGCCAAGGATTCTCTCCAGGTTGGTTTGTCACAAGCGTTCAGGGCTTTCGAATCTGAGAGGTGACACAGATAAAATGTGACAGCAGAGGCTGCGTCTCAGCCCCTGATGTGTAGCCCATCAACTTCTTAAGACAGCTGTGGAGAGGAGGAGCCAAACCAGAGATAGCAATTCCATGCCTCTTCAAACCCATCCTCAACGTTAGATTCTTAAAAGATGCCAACAAGGGTTCGGTGTTCGCAGGAGAGTTCGCGATGTTTCCAAGGGTTTACTTACGAGCTACCTAATCTTGGTCTTAATACAGTCGTGGAAGTGGAAAAGTGAACGTGTTCGGCTTCTTTTCGTAGATAAGGAGAGTGAGAAGTGGTGTTTAAGTATGCCCGTCCAGGTCTCATACACATTTGCTGCTGTAGCTGCAGCCACAGCACTGATTAAATAAAAAAATAATAATAATAAAGACCATAGTTATTTTGAGGAAACAGAGGGGTTTCCCAAGCACCAAGGGCAGTCTGTCTGATCCTGATCCACTTTTCACCTCTTTCAAAATAGCAGCATCTCTCCAGTGTGTGAGCACAATGTTACAGGGAGCCTTGGCCTGAGGACGTATGAGAATGGGGTGCATCAGAACTAACAGATGTGCACTATAGGCCTCTAACCTGCGCCATGGGCCAGCTGCATCTTTTTCCAAGGTACTGCAGACAGAATATGGAAATTAAATGACAAAAGGCCCTTTTCTTTTATGTAACCTCACCTACAGCTGAGTCACAACAAAGCAAAACAAAGCAAACAAACAGATCCGGGAGGAGCCAGGTGAAGGTACAGGTGATTTTTGCATCAGAAATCCTTAAAATCTGACTCAAAATTTGAATTTAGCACTCAAATTAGAAAAAAGCATTGACTATAAGCGCTGCTTGAAAAAAATGTTTCCTGTTTCAAATATATAGCTGCCATGGCTTGTCAGCATTTGGCTTTGCCATCTGTCGCTTGTCACCGAAACTCAAAGCTCTTCTATGTAAACTTTGGAATTCACTTAAAATAATTCTAAATATGAGAATTATTTAATTTAGCAGCAAATTCAGACCATGGGCCAGAAAAATTCAAAATAAAAAAGTTGGGGAACTGATATTATGCCTGGCATCTTTCTGTTGCTTAGTTTTCTTACTATGGGTTTGGGTAAACTCCAGAAATGAGCAAATGTTTAAGAAGAAAGGAAATCNGCACTGAAACAGCACACAGATATTCTAACATCTTAAAATTGCAACATCAGGTATAGCTGGTTCCATCTCAGAAGGCACCAGTCATGGCCCTGAACCTGGTAAGGGATTAGCACATTGGTGTGTTGCCTGTGGTAGGGCCACTGCTGAGACAGACACAACTGCAGGCTTGAAGGCTCAGTTTGTCTTTGTTCTGGAAGGGTGGTGATGGACCTTGAGGATACCCAAGAAAGCAGAGATTTTTGGAGTGACACTGTAATGTGTTCT
>LZPO01098933.1:0-14559 GCA_001675575.1 Neotoma lepida | reverse complement strand
GTAACTTAAAAATACTTCCCAGTATTAAGTGTTGGTTTCAATAGAAATAGGTGCCATAAGATCATATATTCGATTCCTTAGTAATTAGGGAGTGCTGCTACAGGAGAGGGATTAGAAGGTATGGCCTTTTTTGTAATAGGTGTGGCATTATTGAAGGAAGTGTATCATGGGGTTGGCTTTAAGGTTTTCAAAACTTCAAGCCAGGTCCAGTGTGTGTGTGTCTCTCTCTCTTCCTACTGCTTATAGATCTGGAAGTAAAACTTTCAATTACTCCAGTACTGTGTCTCCCTCACTCTACCATGCTTCTTGCCATGATGATAGTGGACTAAATTTCTGAAACTGAAAGCAACCCCAAATAAAATGCTTTTCTTTATGAAAGTATGTTTTCCCCTAGGCCNTACTACCTGTAGACATGAGTTTTTGGCCTGATACTGATGCCTGGGATGGGTTTCTTATTGGATCAGACTTTAAATCTAAACAGAACATGGTTGTGTACTCCTATGATCTTTCATACCACTATTATAATAGAGGCATGTCTTTCCAGACCAATCACAATCCTAGTACAGAACACCTGAGAAAAACCTGTCAGGGTTAACACCTGAGTAAGACTGATTATTTTTTTCTCCAGGAGCATATATAGTACTTTTTAAGGGTGTGGAAACTAGTTGTTATGGATGGATCTCTGAAGTGGCATTTTACTCTAGTCCGAATGGATAAAATCAAATAAACAAATGAGTAATAAATAATGACTGAAGCTGACATTTATGTGGGGGTAAAAATACTTATTTGTTGCTGGGGGGGAGTGGACACTGATGAAACTACTGTGGAAATCATTGTGGAAGCTCCTTAGAGAACTGGAAGATGATCTACCACATAATCCTGGTANAGAACACCTGAGAATATCCTCAAAGAACTCTATAACTTTTGATAAATATATCTGGCCCCCATGCGCAGTATTTCTGTATTTGCAATAGTCAGGAAAGGAAAACAGCCTAGATGTCTGTCAACTAATTAATGAATAACAAAGTATATTTTCTATATTCCTTTAAAAATGGAATATTATTCAGCTATTAAGAAAAATGAAATGATGAAATTTAAAGATAAATAGAGCTAGAAACAATCATTCTGAGAAAGAGAAAGATAAATGCAATATATTGTATCTCATGTGTGGATGCTAATATTGAATCTTTAGATATGCCTGCTTCACTTGGAATATCCATAAAGATCAAGAAAATAATAAGCAGCCACACAATAGACCCTCAAGTGACAAAGACTGAATGTAGTCATACACATGATTAAAGGAATATAATGTAATAGGAATGGATAAAGTGTTGGAGGTGATAACAAAGTAGAACAGGTTAAAAGGTGGAGGATATATCACTTTAAAGTTATTCTTTAATCATATTAAAACCTTTTACTGGAGATTAGCCACACCCAGGAAAAATATTATATATAATAACAATATATAATATAATATATAATATAATAATATAATATAATTTATTATTTATTATATAATAAATATAATAATATAACATAATAATAAAAATATTAATAATTAATAATTAATTAATTTCATACCAGCTAAGAAAAAGATGCACCTGCACACACACACACTAACATGGAGTTGACCCAAATATAAGCTGAAAAAAGATGACACAAATGAAGATGCCAAACTTGTTAGGGAAAGTCCACAAGATCTCAAACCTACACAAGACCCACAGGCAACTGAGTAAAGTTGGGAGCTGGATAGGTAATCCTCCTTGGAGAAGAGCACAAAAATTGGTTGTCCTGTGCCAAATGATCATCCCTGAAAATGTATAACAATTAATATAATATAGACTCAACAGGTTATATATAGAAATATGTAAGTTTATATAATACAATATGGATGCAATAACAAGGAAAACAGGCTATAAAATTGAAGGTAAGTGTGGATGAGCATTTAGGGTAGTTTGGATGGGAAGGAAAGAGAATTTTTTTTAATAATTAAATTACAGTCTCACAAATAAAACAAAACAAAAATGGCGTTTACTTAAAATGGGGAAACAAGACACTATTAAACAAGAAGCACTAACAAAGCAAAGACTCAGGATAAGCCATTATAAATTTTTGGAACTTTTAGCCAGTGAGATCNCAATGACCCTTGAGACTTTACATGCTATTGTGAGTTTTGTCATTTGGCCTCCAATGCTTGACAGTAAGTCTTTATTGCTAAAGACAACACAAAAATCAAGTTGTTTCTGATCTGGAAGTTCAATTTTCACTGTTGGAGCCTATCTAGCTTATTACCGACACTGCTTTTAAGATATGAATGAAAGAAGTCAATAAAGATTTCTTTATGCACACAAAAATCTGCATGAATAAAAAGGCCATTCAAAATGTTTTTGATGATGCACTAATCACAACCAATGAATCTCCAATTGAATGCAATGGTGTATACAAACTAAATACTTACAAATTGTTATTAAATATCTACTAAATTTAGTTATTTATAAAACGGAGATTATAGAAAGAAATTGCAAAGAAATTTAAACGAATAAGAAAGTGAAATAACAGATGTCACACTATGCTACGAACTTACTACATTTGCATAGCTGACTTTAAGAATATTTGGATGCGATAGAAAAAAATTGATGCTGTGAATTGACAAAAACTGGCAAGGGTTTATTGGATGTGATATTTTTATCCATCTGTGAAGTGTAATTAAAAGATAATTTGAGGCCGGGCAGTGGTGGGGCACGCCTTTAATCCCAGTCCTCAGGAGGCAGAGGCAGGTGGATCTCTGTGAGTTCGAGGCCAGCCTGGGCTACCGAGTGAGTTCCAGGAAAGGCGCCAAAGCTAGACAGAGAAACCCTGTCTCGAAAAACCGAAAAAAATAATAATAATTTGAGACTCCATGTTGCACAATTCTTATGGACATCATTAAGAAAATAAGTAGGATGACCCCACCTTAGACTACTGGAAATAATCAAGAGGGAGCCTGAACTGACATACTCCAGTGAGTATTCACATGGATGAATACCCTTACTGTCATTATAGAGCCCTCATCCAGAGACTGATGGAGGCAGATGTGGAGATCCACAGTCAGGCACTAGGGCAAACTCCAGAAGTCCAATCCGTGGAAGAGAGGGGGCTTTCTATGAGCAAGGGACAATAAGATCATGATGGGAAGGTGTACAAAGACAGCCAGCCAAACTAGTGGAGACGCATGAACTGTCGACCAATAGCTGAGGAGCCCCCATGAGCCCTCATCCAGAGACAGATGGAAGCAGATGCAGAGATCCACAGCCGGCTGCAAGGCGGAGCTCCAGGAGTCCAATTGTGAGAGAGGAAAAGATTCTATGAGAAAGGGACATGGATATCATGATGGGAAAATGTACTGAGACGGCCAGCCAAACTAGTGAAAACGCATGAACTGTGAACCAATAGCAGTGGAGCCCCCATGGTGCTGGACTGGGCCCTCTGGATACTCCAGACAGTGGTTTAACTTGAACTGTTTAGGGGACCCCCAGGCAATGGGATCAGGATCCATTCCTGGTGCATGAGCTGGGATTTTGGAGACCAGTGCCTATGGTGGGACACCTGGTGCAGCCTTGATGCAGGGAGGAGGGTCATGGACCTGCCTCAACTGAATGCACCAGGCTCAGGGGACTCTCCGTGGGAGACCTTGCTTTGGAGGAGTTGGGAATGGGGGAAAGGGTTGAAGGGGAAGGCTGGGGGGCAGGAGGAGGGAGGAGAGGAGGTTCTGTGGTTGATATGTAAAGTAACTAGAAAATCTTTTAATAAAAAAAAGAAAAAGAAAAGAAAAAGAAAAAAAAAGTACTAATTTTGCTATTTGTCTTGTGTAGTTCAGTTTCTTGCTAACTGTAATGTGGCAATCAGGATGTGGGTTTTTTTTGTGTGTGCATAAAAGACAAAGGGCTACAAGGCTTGGCGCTGCATGATTTAGGCAATAAAGACTTTCTTAAAAAAGAAAATAAGTGACAGCAAGTTCTGATTAGTATCAGCAATCTTTTATAGAATGAGAATAAAATCTCCTCTAGACACTATGTAAATATGCATATCTTATTAAAAACAAACAAACAAAAAAAACCCAAAACGTCTTGATATGGGACCTTTGGGTACATCCAAAACAAGAACTCTAAGTCAACATATCACATAGATATCTGCATATCCATACTAGTAGCCACTTTCATCACAATAGCCATGAAAATGTACCAACCAAGACATTTAACAACATGGGTAATATAAATGTTTAACACACACACAAACACACACACCTAAGCATTTTATGAACTCATACAAATATGAAATTATTTAATTTGTCCGAAAATTTATACCAATGGAAATAATGTTAAGGAAAATAAGACAGGCTCAAAAAGATAGGCACTACATGTGGGAAATAGACAAAAAATACATATATATTATATATACAGATATACATATAACTTGAAGTTGCACAATATATTTAAGACTATATCCATTTTCTATAGATTCTGTATCCTACTTTACATACAGACTATATATATGTGTGTGTATGTGAGTATGTGTGTATGTATGCATGTGCTTGTACATATATAAATATGAGGGTTTATCTACAGGCATGTTTATGTGTATAAAGGTGATGAAAGTAGAGAGGATGTTATTCAAAGAGAGGAAGATATCTGAAAGGATGTGGTAGAACCAAGAATAGATTCCATATAATTAGATCAAAGAGTGAACTAACAGGAAGAAAATAAGTCAGTTGGTGCATAGAGGGTGGCCAGTGCCCAAGGGAAAGAGAATGGTAGGGAAATGAAGGCAAGCAAATTAAATGGAAATATTGCATGGAAACTCATTATTTTGTATACTGTCCTTTAAATTTAATGTTTTGAGACATGTGTGTATTTTATTTATTCATTTACTTATTTATTGAGATACTATAATTAGAACAGTCTCTCTCACTTTCTTTCAACTTTTGCCAACCTATCACGATCTGTCTATGAGACCAGAGAAGTGAAGACCTTAAAGAATGGTGTAGACTGCAGTCTAATGCTGTAGACAACTTTACTACAGTTTCAGCATACTTTTATACGAGAATGAAACAAAGATTGCAGTGATCCAACGATGGCTGTTTAGTTCAGAACAAAAAAAAAATTATCAGAAAAACTGGTAAATAAATGCCAGTAAGTACATACTAAATATTAAAGAACAGTCATTTCCCAGAACTTTCTCAAGACAGAACAATTTAAACACAATTGTCTGGCATGTACAATAGGTTGTATTTGAGAAAGTGTGAAAGCAAGACAGAGGCCATATCCAAATTTAGGGAACACTGAGGACAGCACCCAGCATGTCCTTTCACCAGATTTTGTTCTATAGCTATATTCTAACATCTAACAAGAATAAACATGTCTTTTATAAATTGAATGCAAATATTTGTCACAGAAGGCAAAGAATAATATCTAAGAACAATCCAGGCAAAAATGTTCTTGAGATAAAAGGCCTTCTGCCTCTTTTCCTGGAGGCTGTCTCAAAGTACACCATCACATTCTTCACCATATGTTTTTCTTTCAACCATGTTCCAATACCTATCCTCCCTCCAAACACTCTCATGGAACTCCCATANCTCTTTTACAAATTTTTGGCTTCCTTTTTTCATTACCTATTACTACATACACATAAGAACAGGTATATATAATCTGGCCAGTCTGTATATTGTTACTTGTATTCATGTTTATAGGTATTAGTATTTAGTATTGGATAAGTAAATGATGTGCTCCTCCCTGAGGAAAACTATTTCTCCCACTTTCAACATTCCTGTCTGTATTTCTGTAGGGTTGAGAACTCTTCAACTTTTTCTCTTGTCCACTTTGTCACATCTATTATTGTCCACAACTCTGCATTATTATTGGTTTTGGTTTTCTAAAATGATTTCCCTCTATTTCAAAGAGAAATTCTCTTAATGAGGGGTGAAAACTAGATTTATCTAAATGTATAAGGATGGATGTTCAGATTTTGATTAAGGATTATGCTGGGTTAGTAAAGTAGTGGTATTTGTTCTAGTCCAATATCTATGACTTCTTCAGCACACAATAACTAGTTAGGGTTCTAGCATCAGGTATGTTTTCCCCCCTGTTGAGCACACTTTAAGTACAGTAAGAGAGATTTTGGTGAGTGATGAAATATGCATGCCACTACTGTACACATAGAGTTACTCTTCCATGCTGGTCCTTGATGTAGTTTATGAACATCATATCTAGATAGGGCTGTTCATTGCCATGCTCATTCATAAGCTTGTATGACACCTTCTGCTACCATGAGANCTAGTCTTCAGGCAGAAGATATTCATGTCAGTTTTAATTTTGGACCTTCTAGGGCCTATTTCTGAAGTGCATATAAAATTACATTCAACCAGTAAGGGAAAACTAATGGCAATAGGAATAGGCTGTATATCTTGCAGGCCCTATATCCCTGACCAAAACTTAAATGGAAGCTTCTCCTATACTGTATAGTGGTTTTTATTCGATGGCCTGTGGCTTTTGGAGAGAGTATTGTTATCAACACAAAAAAGAAAATTTCTTTAAAGCTAAATATTTATAATACATAATTACATGTACTATGTGTTTGTTGATAGGATAGTTAAAAGTGTGATTTCTTATGAGTGTTAATACATTTTTATTATATACCCTCCTCCAATCTGTACTTTTCTTCTCCACTAAAGAATACTTTTCTTTCTCATTTTTCTAATCAGATCATATTTACCTTTAATTTTCTTCTCTCTCCATTCCTAAAGTGTCTCCTCTTCTCATTTCCCAAAGTCGATCACTTGAACCTTGCCAGTATTCTCTCTCTTGCTCTACAACTCACATATTCTGGACTTTGTCTTGTTTACTTTCCTTGTTTCAGCTGTTACTTCCAGCTTTTTCCTCACATCTGAAGTTCTTGAACAAGGAGCATCCAAAAAGATAGTGTATGTAACTTTTGTCTTCCTGGAACTCATTCAGTATGATCTTTTTTTAATTTATATCCACTTACCTGAAAAGTTCCACATTTTTATTATTTATCAGTCTTGATTAAAAATAAATATTGTATCCATTTACTAGTTACTGTAATTAGAGTAGAAAAAATATGATTGAGCAAATAACTATGGAATAGAATACATAGTTCTTGAATCATACATCAAGGAATGGTATAACTGGGTCACATGGTACAATTATTTTTAGCTCTTTGAGAATTCTCTACACAGATTTCAAGTGGCTGTACAAGTTTGCAATCCCAACAATAGTGGGATTCAATTTTCCCTTCTGTCCATCCAGGATTTTTTATTTATTGTTCTTTGCCATTCAGATTTGGGTGAGGTGAAATCTACAAGCTGTCTTGGTTTGCATTTCACTAATTGCTTATGGATGGAAATACTTTTTTGAGATCTTTCTTAGTTGTTTTTCCCCCCTTTTTGAACTCTCTGTTCAATTCCCAGGGCCATTTATTCAAGTGAGTAATTTTGTTTTTAGTATTTTAATTTATTCTTGATTTTTTTTGTTGGATATATATCTGACAAAGCTTCTTTTCCATTTGGTGGGCTTCCTCTTCAACTAGTTCATTATTTTAGCTATGTATAACCTTTTTTGTTTTATGAATTCCAAAATGTCATTTGTTGGTTTTAGTTCTTAGACAAATTGAGTCCTACTCAGAAAGGCCTTTCCTACACTTGTATCAAGTAAGGTACTGCCTTTGTTGATGTCTAGCAGGTTTATGTATCATGTTTAAGTATTTCATCCATTTGTCATTAGTTTTTGAGCAAGATGATAGAGATGGGCCTAATTTCATTCTTTTGTATGTGGATATTCTGTTTTTAATATGATTTCATGATGAAAGTCACCATGAATGTAGGACCTCAGAGAACATATCATAGGACAGCATAAGTTCGCTAAAGAGTCACAAGCAACATCATCCTAAATGGAGAAAACTAGAAGCAGTACCACTGAAATCTAGAATGAGAGAGGAGTTTTCCCCTTAGTGAACACTTTTTTTTCAGTATTATGCTTGATATAATAGCTGGAATAATTGGGCAAGAGAAGGAAATTAAAGGGATACCAGTAAGAGAAGAAGTAAAACTACCCCTATTTTCAGATGGCATGATACTATACATTAGAGATACCCAAAATTCTGCCCAAAATTTCTAGAAACAAACAAATTCAGTAATGTGACAGGATACAGGATCAACTTTCACAAATTAATAGTTTCTCTGTATACCACAAACAAACATATAAAGAAGGAAATTATGGACTCACTCTAATTCACAATAGCCTCAAAAATAAAAATAAACCCATGATGAACCCATTTGTCTTCTTGCTACTAGCTAGTCTAACAAATGATAAGCAATATCTCTTTATAATTTTGATTTATCTGCCTGATAATTAGTGACAAACATATATAATTCTCAGGTATATAGCTCTTTTTGAAAAATATCTTTGTGTGTCCTTTGCTTGGTTTTTAATAAAGTTATTCACTTCCTCACTGTTCTTTGAGTTACCTATGTGTTTTATATATTAACTCTAACTAATTAATGGTTCTTAATTATTTTCTCCAATTCTACATGTTTTTATTTAAGTAAAATTATTGTTATTTTTATGAAAAAAACCTTTGGTCTGGTGCAATACTGACTATTATTTTAATTTTATTGTATCTACTTTTTTGTATATTACATGTAGCTACCCATTCTCCAATTTAGAGAACTTTTCTTTTTTGTTTTTCTCCCTATTAGTTTGTTGTTGTTGTTACTTGGGGTTCTCTGCCTCATATTTAAGTTTTCAGTTGACTTGAAGTTTACTTTGAACATTTAGAANTATAAGGGCTTATGGTGAATCAAATGTCTCAGTGGGTAAAGGGGATTTCTACTGAAGTCTGGCAAACTGAATATAAATCATGACCCATACAAGGTGAAAGGAGATAGCCCATCCTAAAATGTTCTTTGACATCCACACCCATATTATTGAACACTTGATCAACCATGCATATTACACATACATATACAATGCACACAAACATTGATGATAATAATAATTGTAGTAGGACAGGCCGATAGCATCAAGGAAATTGGCTCAAACCAGTTGCTAAGGCATGTATATAACATACTTCCTTATGAGCCAAATTGGAGTCTGCCTGAGGGCCTAACAACAGGCTCTGTCAGAGTTCCTGATCCCTATCACAGCTCCTGATCATGCCCAACCAATGAGGGATGACCATGCAATGACACTGGATTGGGACAGATTTTGGGTGCTGGGAGGAAGATATATAAGGCCTTCCCCATTATTGAATAAAGGAGTTTGTTGTTTGCCTTCAACTGACTCCTGGTGTCTGTGCCATTGACATCACTCCTTTGCACCCTCTCCTCTGAGAGAGATGTTAAGATTCAGTAACTTCCAGCATCTGAACATGAAGCTTCTGTTACTTTCTCCTTCCTGGTGCTGGTTCAGGTCATCTCCCTCCCTTCACTCATGGTGCTTCACAGCTCCCCCAAGATGGTGTGTTTCAGTGAGAATGCCACTCAGTGTAGTGTTCTTTTGGTTCCTTCAGCAGGTAAACATTGAGACCCTCATTTCTTTTCTTCTTTAGTGTTTTCTGTCATGTTTGTCTGCCTGTTCTGTTAGGAAGGCACATTTTTTTTCTGTTTTGGTTTGCCTGGCACCTCCACATAAGGACTGACCCCACAGAAGGTGGAATCAAGGTTTGGCTACTGAACACCATCCCTCAACCAGAGACACCATGTGGGAATACAGCCGTGGCCTAAAAAAACACACTAAGCATAAGACATACAGGTCCAATAAAAATTCCACCCCTGTTGACTGTCATCTTTTCTCTGACTGTTGTTTGCCTGCTGTTTCCTTCTAAAAGATAGGTAATCTTTTCATCACCCCTATCACTTTCATGTCAGATATCTCTACAATATCCCCTGATGAGTAAACAGACAGTTTGGGCTCCACAAAATCTGTCAAGGAGAAGACAGCTGTCATTAAGCCATGAACTGCTACCCCCCCTACTTCACCACCACCTTGGGTGGCTACACCTCTGCTGCATATTATTTTGGTGATCTACCTCAATACCCACCTGTCCCAGGAGTTGGCTATTCTGCTGTGGTGCCAGGCATCTTACAATATTCACAGCCTGTACCACTATCAGTCCATAGGCCCATAGGTGCCATCCCAGTCAATATGGGCCCAAATACCAATGCCTAGCCCTGGTTTCCAACCCGCATAGCTGATCTCTCTCACGCAGAAGGCAGCCAATGAGTCAAGCCCAGATTCACCCTACTTTCAACAGGTACCATGCAGTTATAAACTAGTTTAGATTGGTACCATTTGCTTAAAGCTGTGTTAAGCCTGAATTCTTTCTCAGTTGGAGATTGGCATTTAATGACCAGGCAGAATCCCAGGCCTGATGAACATCTTACTTAACTTCCCAGCGGCCTATGATATGCTCATGTGGTGCAGAAAATATGCCCATCCTGTGTACCAGGCACAGATTGGATTGAATGCCTATTTTCAACAACCCTTGCCCTCAAGGCCCTCAGAGTCTGCTACTCCCTGGAACCCCCCAGCTTATTTTTGCAATCTTATCCAAAGACCAGTGAAGCNCTTCACTGACTCCCTAGCCTGTGTCAATGAGGCAGTAAAGCACAGTGTGGATGTGGGCCCCAGTAGAGATATTCTGATTAAACAACTGACTTGGGAGGGGCTCAATGCACAAACCTGTAATGCTGTTGCAACCATGGGAAATGCGGACATACATAAATGGGTGCAGGCCACCAGAGATCTCAACTCCAGCACAGCTCCCATCACCACTCTTACCCATCCTATCTCCTTCCAATGGCAGCTTCCTGCTCCCCTGCTAACCTGTGGGAGAGGATATGTTTGTGTTTTTTCTGAGAGTGCCACTATGTCAATATGGGTCCCAGCAAGAGATGTGCACCTGGCCACAGATCAGCATGCTTCCACCAAGGAGGAAATAACCCAGGATGTGTAAGAATGTATACATTCCTCTTTCTTCCTCTCCTCTCATTGCCCCTCTAAAGGGTGAAGACTTGTAGACCTTCACTTTTCCTCATTTTGTATGATGATTTTGAGATGAGGAACATTATCTTAGCAGGCTGGAAGCTGGCTAAATATATTAAGGGCCCATTGTCTGCTAAATTTCTGTAGCATTCATTACAGCTAACACATGAAAATTTCCAATTCAATTAGACAAGGGCAGAGGTTATGGTCTTTGGCTCTTTATTCTTTTACAATGTTTGACATAATATAAACAGGCTGTTTGATCCCTCTTGAATTTTCACTTCTCTTTTAATTGGTGGAGTAGTGCTTTTCTATTTTTCTCCTTTTAGGTGTCTCCTATAGCACATCTGGCAAAAACAGGAGGCCACAAAGGCAATTATACGGTACTAATGGCTGTTAAACATGCAATTCATAGTCCTCCACAGGAGGTTATGCATGCCTGGTTTTCTAAATTCAGAGGCTATTGCCTTACCCTCCCAACACAGGTTGACTCCCCAGGGATGAACACTCTTCTGATAGCTGATAGACAATGATAGGTAAGAGCTTGTTGGACAAGCCAACTTAAGACAGACACAGTGCAATTGCTGAGGCCCCCTTATATGGGGTCACAAAGGCCAAGCAATGATCTCCAACTCCCAGTGAGTGGCCATGTAATAAAATAAAAGAGTGGGTATGTAGTACAACAGGCCCACAGAGTTGAGGAAATTGGCTCAAACCAGTTGCCAAGGCATGCACAGAATGTACTTCTTTATGAGCCAACCTGGAGTCTGCCTGAGGGCCTAGCAAAAGGTGCTGCTAGAGTTCCTGTTCACTGTAAGAGTTCCTGATCTTGCTCAGCCAATGAGGAACAATCACACAATGCCATCAGATTGGGAAACAGTTTGGGTGCTGGGAGGCATGTATATAAGGCTTTCCCCATTATTGAATAAAAGAGTTTTTTTGTTTGCTTTCATCTGATTCCTAATGTCTCTGCCATTGACACTGCACCTTCTCACCCCCTCCCCTGAGGGAGATGTTAGGATCTAGCAACAAATAATTATTATAATAGTAATAATAATTATAATGAAGAAGCAGATAAGTGCTTAAATTTTGTACTTCAAAGCTAAAAATGAACTGAAACAAGTAAGGGCTATTCATGAAATGTTTACAATGCAATTTGAATTATTTACTTATTTTGTTAATAGAAAAGTATGGCTTCTAATTAATTCAGTTGAAAAACAAAATTCATTTGTGTAGGATAGTATACCTTTTTAACCAATAGTTATCTTCATAGGATAAACAACTCACTTTAACAAAGTTGTACTTTTTAAGATATAAAGACATTTGCTACAGTTCCAGAAACTAGAAAGTAAAATAAGATTTTTTATTTAAACATGGGAAAAAAGTAATACTCAGGGGCTCAATCATCACTATCATACAGTCAGTACATCTCGTCTTGACATCCTCAGTCTGGATGTCAAGTCTTGACATCCTCATGTCTGCAAACCATGATCACTACACTGCAAAATTTTTAGAAGGGCAAAATTATTGACTGTGTCTAGGAAAGTATAACACTGACTAAATTGTAAGAAGCACGGGATTAATAAACCCAATAATTTATACTGGAAACTGATACAAAAGAAAAAATGAATGTAACAATCTCCAATTTCATCAGAAAATGAGTATGACAATATACTATGAATAATTTCAAACCAAAGTTGTCAGAAAGATATTGCTTATTAACACTTTAAGTTAATACTTTAATATCATAATATGTCATCTCTGCTTTATTTCAGTTTGATCTCTTTCTGGAGAAGTAGCTTAAAACTAAGATTACTAATGGATCTGAAAAGGTTGTTCAGAAATATAATTAAGACTTACTACATGGCAATAATATAACATCAACCATAACTTACTCCTTATCATGGAAGGAGGACTTTAGATTTTGCTGTATGACTGCTAAATGAGAAAAATCTCTGACCCTTTTGTGTGCTAATATTGTATAGCATGAGTAAGTATTTTTACTTTGGTTGTTTTTGATGGCTCACTCTTATGCAGTTCTGGCTGCCCAGGAATTCTTTAGGTAAACAAGGCTAAACACAAACTTACAACAATTCTCCTGCCCCTGTCTCCAAGTTCTTGAGTTATAAAAATACATAGCATACACAACTGACAACATATTACTTTTCTGAAATCTCACAGAGGATTGTAAACTTCTGTATTTTAATGTTTTAGAATAAATCAGCCTCATTTGCTGTGCAATCTGCTTTTTTTTTTCCTCATAGTGTAGCAAAAACCTACAAAATGTATAAAAGCCAGTATAAGCAATTGTGGTGGTTTCAATGTAATGCCCCATGTTCACGGGGAATGGCACTATTAGGAAGTGTGGCCTTGATGGAATAGGTATAGCCTTACTGGAAAAGGTCTGTCACCTTTGGTGTGTTTTGAGGTTTCAGATGCTCAACTCAGGCCCAGTGACTCACTCTCTATTTTTTTTTTTTGTTGCCTACCGATTCAGATGTAAAACTCTTGGCTCTTTCTCCAGCACCATGTCTATCTATATACAACTATGCTTCTTACTGTGCTTCCTACTAGGATGACAATTGAAAAAAAAAAACTTGTAACTTTAAGCCAGCCCCAATAAAATGCATTCCTTTAAATTATTTTCTATGATTATGGAGTCTCTTCACAGCAATAGAAACCCTAATAAGACAGAAGCTAGTACAAAATACTGAGATATTACCATAAGTCTGGCCATGATTTTGCCTGGAGGAATATGGAACACTTTGGAACTTTGGGATAAAAAAGTAAGTGGGGATGAACTGGCAATACTAGTAGAAGCATAGGAGACAATGGTGCTGAGAGTAATTCGAACTGTGGGATCCTGGTTTCAGAAGAGTATAATACTGATATGTGGACTAGATAACATTCCTGTGATAATTTTTGTGAAGAGTGTGGCTGCTTTCTGCCATTTCCCAAAAATATCTTCCTGAGGCTAAATTGAAAGATTTTGTATTAACAGCTTTGGCAGAGGAGATTATTGAACAACCTAGTGTTAACTGTGTTGTTTAGTTATTAGAGGCCATGCTTATGCAGATCTATAATGAAAAGGAACAATCTGAGTAAGGAAAAATACAAAATGTACAATTTGAGATAAAAGGGGCAATAGAAGATGTAACAGATTAAAGAAAAGTCTGATGCTAATGGAATAAAGGGAGTGGTGACCTTAGAGCAAGTCCTCAAAAAGGTAACCTTCTACCTAAGCAAAGAAATTAAAAAAAAAATTAAAAAGCTTAGGGCCAATGCTTAGGGAAAGGCATGGTGGTGCTCACTTTTAATCCCAGTGCTTGGAAGGCAGATCTCTGTATTAAAGGCCAGACTGGTCTACAGAGAAAGTTCCAGAAAAGTAAGCCATAGGCTGTTATAGAATTTGCTCCACCCATGACCACAGCCAAAAGGGGGTGGTGCTTCTTGCTGTTGTACATGACTTCTTAAAAGGAAAGTAGCTTCTGTCTCATATCAGAAGAGCTGACTGATGTGGGAC
>LZPO01098929.1:4254-14617 GCA_001675575.1 Neotoma lepida | reverse complement strand
AAATATACTACAAAAGTATCCCTTAAGACAAAAATTGAGAAGTGAAAAGATACTATTTTCACTAAGTAGTATTAAGGATAGATTAAAAACTTCTAAGTCCTGGCATTAGTGGCACACACCTTTAATAACAGCACTCTGGAGGCAGAGGCGGGTGGATCCCTCTGAGTTCTAGGCCAGCCTGGTCTACAGATCAAGTTCCAGGACATCCAAGGCTGTTAACATAGAAAAACTCTGTCTTGAGAACAGAAAAGAGAAAAAAGGAAAAGCCTTCTAAGTCTCTATGTCTACTCATTTTCCATTGCTATAATAAAATTCTTGAGTTGGATACATTAAAAAGAAAGGGGGTTTACGTATTTATAGCTTCTTAAGAACAAAATCCAATGTAAACTCCAATTTCCCTTTGTCTGCATCCACTGTATCTGGAGAGAATTATCAAACTAAAAAAAAACACAAATGACCACAGAGCCTACTGGGTTGGACTTGGAGAAAAAGGGAATGTGTAACATAAATGAGTCTCAGAAAGCCTTGACTCTTTCATATCTGAAATAGAGCTATTCGTATCAGTCTCCAACATCATTATCAATATTTGGTAAGAAAACAAAATGAGAAGGCTTGAAATATCACTTGAGCAATATACTCGGCATTTCTCTTTTTTGGATTTTATTTTTTCTCTTTTCTCCTTATAATCATAAGTTTGGTCAATGCAAACTAAACTTTCATCCAGCCTCCATGTATATTTCTGTACAATGTTTTCTAGACATTTTGTTAATGCCTTCATGGTTGTTCATAATGATTAACAGTTGTTTAAGTCTTGATGCCTTTTGAAATGACAAGGGACAATATGAAGGGACACCAAGTATCTATTTAGACAGTGATAAAGAGACACTATTCAGATATCATGGAGTTCACAGCCTGGATATAACTCTGCAAAGAAAAAGGTAAACTCACAGTTGACTTCTCCAACCAACTGGAATCTCACATAAATATAACGGTAATCATCATCAGAATTGCTCATGGAAGTGAGAAGCAGGGACTACTGGACACTAAAGTTCCAAACAATACAAGGAAGACTTTAAACAAGCCAGGAAACACAGTTAAGTGTCTAAGATGTGAAGGATGAAGCCCCACCCCCAAAAAATTCCCAAACCACTGCATGTACTGAAGAAAAGAATATGGATTTCCCACATAAATATGATTTTATAAGATGCTACATAAGATTATATATGAATAGTTCGGGTTTACTTTTTTATTTTGAGACATGATCTTCCTACTATGAAGTTCTGGTTGTCTCAGAGCTTGCTATGTGGACCAGTTCAGCCTCAAATTCACTGAGATTTTTCTTCCTTTGCCTCACAAGTGCTGAGATTAAAGAAGTGTCTACAGAGCCAAGATTGATCAAGTTCATAGTGCACATAAGCAAAATAATGTAATGATTTTGCTCTATATCCTTACTATTTATGATAGTGATGACAGTGGCACTGATTTGTGGGAAGAAGGAAGAAGAGATCTTTTTGCTTCATATGTAAGAGCTCATCAATGGGGCTAAAATGATGGCTCAACAGTAAAGAGTTAATGCTCTTCTTGGGGAGAACAGAGTTCAGTTCCCAGCACCCACTTAGGGTGGGACACAAATTCATGTAACTCCAGTTCCAGGGCAATGTGATGCCTCTGGCCTTCATTGGCACCTGCACTCATGTACACATACCTTCACATAGATGTATACATAAAATTAAAAAATAAAATAAATTAAAAATATTTTGTTGATGATAGTATTTATCATTATGGTAACTTAGACATAAAAGGGCAGAATTACAGAACACACCCAGAAAAATTGTCATTCTTCACAGAAAGATAAAAATCTTCATTTTTATCTTTATAAAGTAAAAGTGTTTACTTTAATGCAGTAGTTCTCTAAAACTTCCATAATGCAATGTTAGCAATTTCCTTAAAGTGTTCCAAACATCTTTTAGCCAAGGTTCACTTTGAGAAACTATATTTAATTTGAGGAAAGTCTTGGATATTTTCAAGAACATTTTAGAGGTTGTATATGAAAATTAAAAGTAAAATGTTTCCTCAAATTAACCTCAAATGGAGCCACAATTAAGTCAAAATCCAATGGTTTTGCAATATGACCCATCTGGATAGTTTTATACATCTAATATATTGATATAATGTATCGATATGTTCATTAATTTACTCAATCTTCACAAAATCATCATTGTTAAGTGGAAGCATCTCTTTCAGCTTAGAGAGAAGTCACTTAGATGAATTTATATCACTGAGATGGAAAATACTAATACATCTAAGACAGTAATAAGTAATCTGATGGAAAATCCAGGAAAAGTTCTACCTAAGTGCCAGGGGAAATTTTGTGAGTTTACTTTAGACTGAGTGTTAAGGGCCTGGCCCATTACAAAATGTGATATTTCTCTTGTTTTCTCATGGAATAGATACCTGGGAAGGGAATTGTTCCTGGCAGAGTAAATGGTGAGAGCAAAGACACCAACATAACTTAAAATTTCCAGAAGCAGAAATATGGCTTTCATTGAAAGGAAAGCAGGGGTGCTTGAGAGGATCTGATCAAAGAATCGATGAACCCATGTTGCTTTACCAAAGGAGAAGTTCTGAGAAATGAAACCTTAGGCAATTTCTTTGTATACATATAGAACGCCCTTCTATAAACTGGAATTGTTTATTGGAATTCCAATTGTTCCTGTGGTACAAACCTGTAGAGTGTGTTACTCTATTAAGTATAACTGGCAGTTTCAACATTTTAACATTTTAACATTGTATTTAAACACAGGCCGAAGTGGGCATAATTAAAATAAGATGCAATTTCATAAAATGGTACCTTTGGATAGGGCTTTTAACATGAACACAGCTTGTGGGACTTGATGTTGCTCTGAGTGTCAGTGGTGAATAAAGAGAAGACAGAAGATACCACAATGTATTATCACAGACTTTATAAATGCTGTACACTTAGGATAAAACTAATTTATAAAAACTCACTAAAAATAATCTTAGCTCACTGGAACTTCTTGACATAAATTTTTTGACTTTTTGAGCTTGTAGCAGCAAAACTTGAAAAGTAAGCATGGTATAGACAATTGGAATTCCTAAGCTCCCCTGACATCTCACAGAAGCATCTTCATGTATTCGGCCATTGTTCACCGAAAGACTGTTCTGCAGTATATGACATTTTTTGCTTATCCCTGATGATCATTTAGGGTATTTTAATTTCACTTTGAATGTGATGAGACACCACTGACGATTTTTGCACAGGTAATAGACATTATCAAATAAATACTTAGGCTGCTGAATGGGACATATCTTAGAGGCTGACCAAAGTAGAATCACTGAAGCCAAGCAGGGTGGCCAAGAGGCTGCAGGGTATAACAGTGCACAGATGTGAAATAGATGCATAGATACTTTTTAATCTCTGTATGTTATACTCAATAACATTCCTTTATTAGAGACTGTTGTTCAGAAAGAAGGGTATATTCCTGCTCAGGCAGTTCACAGAATGTCCATACAGAATTCACCCATTCTCCTGAGAGGTCTGCTTTTATTTTGGTACTGCATTGGTTATCATTCTCCTCAGAGAACTATGAATAAATGGAACCCAGAGACCCATATTTCTACATTATGCATTTAGGAAATGATCTGAACATTATAAAAATGAATTAAGTGCTTCAGTACGGGCTTTCATATTTTCTTCATTTTTGAGTTTGGGTTGATACCTAAAAGTCAGACACTCAAGAGACTGAGATTCAACAGAGCAGGAGTTCATGCTAGTATTTTAAGACCTTAAAGAAGAAAAACAGTTTCAAAATCTATTATCATTTTATACTCCCTAATAATTATGACTATGACTCATTCAAATCAACCTTTCAAATATCTTGTCATAAAATAAAGGACAAGTTACAGAGTTCCTTAATAATAGGTTAGCAAAGAAGAAATGCATTAGTCTAAGACTTCATTTGGCTTAAGTTTAGAAGCCTCCAAAATTACCATTAAAATTCATTTCTGATAACATGTCCTAAAACTACTCTTTCAAATTAATTTTCATCTCATAGTTTATACTAAATCCTGAAAATCCTTTTATGGTGTGTATAAAATGGTTATACAGTAATTCCATTCCTGGTTTTCATTCAAAAATCAGAGAGATGGGATGGGGTGATTTACATATGGCGATATAATTATCCTGGCACTGAAATTCACAAAAGACAGATACCAACTCAGAGTACACCGACACAGAAATTGAAAAGGATGACACACCATGTAGCTGTAATAATCACTTCATTATCAATTAGTGTCATGAATAAATTACCCTCTTAAGTGAGAAATTATAGACAGCCCCACAGAGTCGACAAAATCTGGCAGCCCATGCTTCCCACAAATAAAATCGAAATACTGAATTTAATTAGCCTTGATTTTAGAGATTTTTTTAAATAACAAGAGGACTAAAAAAATGACAGGCAAGTATAAAAACATCCATTGGATAGGTTTATTTTATTATACCTTTCAAGAGACATAACTTTAACACACACCAAGTAAATACTGAAGCCTACCCCAAAACACCTATATTTATTTTCAAATAAATGTATTCACTTAAGATGATTAGAGAAAGAGAGGAAGACTGAAAGTCAAAGAACACATTTTTCAGGTTCAGGTAGTAACTGATGTTCAATTTCTGTTACACATCATGAATTTTTGCTTTCTGAGATTGGAGTAATTTAATCAACTGGCTCTATCATTGAGATAATGTATACTAGACATGGGGAATATCTTAACTGTAATTCACAAGTATGCACAGTTTTTCCTTATATAATAATGGGTGTAACTGAGCACAATTAAGAAAGGAAGCTGTTTCATAGTCTTTCTGGATCATGATTCTCTACTAGGGCATAGTTGGAAACACCCTGTAAAGCTGTGATTTCTTCCCTACTGAGACTAAACCTTAATATGAATAATCTATGGTTCAGGAGGCTCACATTCCACATAATCCTTGGTCTCCCTTTGGTATTTTTATCTATATGATGTTTTTGCAGTGATCTCTATGTCTCAACTCTTCTAAAGTAAAGTATCTGTTACCCTCATTGGGGTGGTAGAGAAAAAAACACTGACTGTTCAAGATATATGTTGTTCTGTTTCCCAAGGGTCCTAGAGAATCTTTCATTACTGCTGAGGAAAGTTTCTTACAAAATGTGCTTATCTATAGAAAATTCTTTAAAGCATACTTTTGAGCCCTAAGATAGTAGTTCTTTCCTGTTCGTTCCTTATGTTGTTCGTACAGAGTTCTTCATCCATATATAATAAATTGTAAAACTATTATTTATTTTTCCAAGTCACTTCACTGACTACTTGTAGCCATGAAAGTACAGGTAAATATCCTTGTAAAGTCTCAGAATATAACATCAGGTTAGAACAGCAGTGGCACATTAAGGCAGATATTAGAACTTTAGGAAATAGCCTTATCTGCACAAAATCACAGGTCCTTGAAACAAAGGTGCATATTACAGGGAAGAAATATGAATACTGGGTTCACATATTTGAAACTTACCTATAACTTACCTTATCTACAGCTTGGTAGAAAAGTCAGCTCTTTACTGTGAGATGAAGTCTTACTCTAGAGCCCATGCTGGGCATAGAACTGACTGTAACCAGGCTGTTCACCAGCTAATGATCATTACTGTGACTGTTTTTTACTTCAAGTGCTGGCACCCTATACCTGTTCATCAGGCTCAGCTTTAGACTCATTCTTTCATATTGAGCCAAACAGCATCCTACATTTTTCCATCTTCCTTTTATCTTTTCTTTTTCCTAACCCATAGAGAACTTCATCAGTCTCTAAGGTCAACCTTTTAGTATTTTGAAGGATAATTTCACAACTGGCATGCATTTCTCATGTAAGTAAAATACTGAATTTCTTGAATTACTCACCCTGGGACATTGTTCTTGAAAGAAAGCTATTGTCTTTTGCTGATTTCCTTTCTAAAAGAGAAAACTTAAGAGTGAACATGGGATTCTTGTGATATGTCTGATCAATGTGTGTCAGTCATCACACTGTTACTTCTGCAAACACTTATGATGATTATACAATTTCTCTTTCTTGAGCTAGATATGTCTAAAAACTAAAAGTAGCCATATTTTATGACTGACCAGTACTGGGATTGTTGTCTTAAAAATTTAAATCTTCATGTATGCTTCCTTCTCTGCTTTATTCCTTTACATATGGTATCTTATCAAAAATAATCATTTTGCAAATATTTTCAAAACTATATGTGCTTTTTAATCCATCAACAATTCATCGTAGTTTACATAACCTACACATGCAACATAAACAGAAAACAACTGATTCTGGGTCCATAAAAATGAAGGTTATGAATCTTCTGGAAGCTACATAGTCATAGTAACTCAGTGTCTTTCTNCATTTATGTATTTGTATTTACATAATTTTAGGTTCCATTCTGGGAGATTCTTTTCAGTCTGATGCAAGTAGCACTCTGGAACTTTGAACAGACTTCCAAGCTGATTGAGAAGCAATGAACTATCAACCTGTTATGCAAAACCATGGAGGTTTCCCTTCTCTGAGCTATTCTCAGATACTAGTGAAAGTAACTATTTCAGTAATTCTCCAGGATGTCACAAAACATCTTGTGTGACAAACAGAACTTGTAAAAGTGCCTTCTAAGTTCTAGACTCTAGAGAGCAGGACAAATCTGGCTCATTCTGCTATAATTCCATGCCTGTGTACAAAGAATGAGAAAAGAAGGAAGGACCACATCAAATGCTAGAGCTTTTGCTTTATTCATGGCTGTAGACATCTATCAGGCCATACTTGGTATTTGTTGATTTATTTGTTGTGTCTCAGGGCCTGGAGAGAAATGGCTCATCTCTTCCAGAGGACTCAAGTTTCATTCTCAGCAGTCATATGGTGGTTATAAACTGTGCAGAATGCATTTCCAGGGGATTGGATACCTACTTCTGGCCTACATTTGCTCTTCACCTATGTGATCCATAGACATACAGAGAGGCAAAACACTCACAAAATTATAAAAAGGACAATGAAAATATACTAAAAACATATTTATTGTGTCCTACTCATCTAATACAATGTTAACTATAAAGCAGAACATAGGATAGCTGTGATCATTACTCAATAAAGGGAGCAACTAAGCGAAGAAAGCCACGAATAGTTGCCAGTCTTTTTGTTGTTGTTGTTGTTGGCTTTATTTGATGAAGGGCATTAGCAATGATTGTGCTCATTGTTCTTTGAATATGACAATAAATTTGAAGCTTACTCCTGGCTTTCCTACTCTTACATATTACAAATTCTACATATAATTATAAATTCTCTTTGTCAGGTACTGTTTATTATTTCCCTGCTGACATTTTGCTTTCTTGGAAATTCATTAACATGAGTGTGTTTTCTCATAACTTAGCTTATCATATTTTAAGAACTCTAGTCTTCCTGACTCATCATTGTCATTTGCATTTTAGAGGAGGCTACTCCTGTGGAGGGAAGGCAAGCAAACTAGCAGATCTTGCAAGTGGCATCACATTTAGAATGTGTCTCTGACTCCCAACTCTGTTCATTTCCATTTCCCTGTACTACTTTCTAAGCTGCATGATGCCTGGCACATTTTCACTTGACAGATGGTCATATGAGAAATGATTCATATAGAGATGCCCCTGACAATACGAGGAAGTTTATTGCTAAGAATTATTCCAAGTGCATATCGGTAGCCTTTTCCAAAGTAAAGGGTACTGCTTTATGAAGTTTACTGATTAAAGTAAATGATAAGAATCCAGAAGGTTGGGAATAGAGACAAGTAAACAAGTGAAAACAAGTGTATTATATTGCTATGGAACCAGAGCCCCCATGTCCTGTCAGACATTACACTTCAAGCTCAATAAACAGCTCCACTAACTTCTTTTATTTCCGAAAACACAATGCAGGTCATGTTCTTTTACAGCTCAGTACTTTTGAAGATGCTTCAGTCTTTGCCTGAAACATTCTGAACTATATTTATCAGGTGGTACCTCTTGTTATTCAGGCCTCTGCACAGTAGTCATCTTTTTCTTTAATATTTTCTTACTCTTTTATTTCAATTATTCTTCTCCTTACATACTGTTGATTCACTGTGTTATCTTCCTCAGGGCACTTAGGAATACTGGAAATGAGCTTCTATGCTTGTGTTTCTCTCTTCTTCACTAGAATATTGATTTAGCAGAGGTAATTTCTAACTTATTTGCAAGTATAATCTTAGAATAAAAACAGTATCTGATATTCACAAAACATTCAATAAATATGTAGATGAATGAAATAATGAATATTAAAGTATTGTATGGAAATAAATAAGGGCATTTGGAGACAAAATGATGAAAAAAATAGAATAATATGTGCAGCTATGTGAGTTTGCTGATAGAGTAGAGACTGTCTCTGACTCTTTTGGTTGTTGCTCATGGAACACTTTTGTGGTGATGTTTTATGTCCCCCAATATACTGTGTCCCCAAATAAAATTTACTTGAGGTTCAGAGGAAAAATCCAGCAATTATAGTAAACATAGAAGTCAGATAATGGTAGCATACACCTTTAATCCTATCATTTGGGAGGTAGGGATCTGTCTGGGCCTCTGAGTTCAAGGCCACACTGGCCCAGAGCCAGGCATAGTGGCACACGCCTTAAATTCCAACACTAGTTAGCCATAGAGGCCTGGAGGTCTGTACAGACAGACAGGAAGTGAGAGAGCTGGGTAGGAAAAGGAAGTGATGTAGCTGTGCTGAAAGAGCAAATGAGTGAGCAGAACAGAAAGGAATATAGGCCTGGGCATACAGGAAGTAGGTCTCTTTGGAAGCTGTGGAGTTGGTGAGGTGAGGTTAGCTGTGGCTTTTCCTATTCCTCTGATCTCTCTCAGGCTTTAACCCCAATTTCTGGCTTCAAGTTTTTTATTTAATAAGACCATTTAGCAATTCATCTACACCTTTTTGCTCCTACTGGGTTGCCTCATCCAGACCTGATATGATGAGTTTATGTCTAGTATTATTGTATCTTCTTATGTTGTGTTTGGTTGATATTCCTGGAAAGTGTGCTCTTTTCTGAAGGGATACTGAGGTAGAGTGGATCTGGGGGGAGGGGAGGTTGGGGAGACTAGGAGGAATGGGGCTAAAGGAGGCTGCAGTCAGGATGTACTGCATGAGAGAAGAACTTTAAAAAATAACAAGGTAAGCAGAAACAATGTAGATTTTTCTATTCTGACAATCCTACCTTCAGATTTCAGAGGAAGGATTGTATGAGACAGAGGGGTCATGGACATCACAAGAAAATCCACAGAATCAATTAACCTAGGTATATAGGGGCTCACAGAGATTGAACTAAGGAACCAGGGAGTCTGCATGGGACTGACCTAGGTCCTCATCACATATGTGATGACTGTATAGCTTTGTTTTCTTGTGGGACTCCTAACAGTGAGAGCCAGGGCTGTCTTGACTCTTTTGCTGGCTTTGCTGACCCTATTCCTCATATTGGTTTGCCTTGTCCAGCCTTAATACAAGGGGGAGTGCTTAATATTACTGCCACTTGATATGTCATGTTTCTTTTTTTTATATCTGTGATAGCCTTCCCTTTTCTGAATAGAAATAGAAGAGGAGAGGATTGGGGGTGGAGCCAGAGGGGAGATTGGGAGGAGGGGTTGGGACGAGAGCAGGGAGAGGAAACTGAGGTTGGGATATTAAATAAATTAACTAAATAAAAAGAAACACACTTACACATAGACACATATACACAAACACATACACACATATGTGCGCATGCACATGCCCTCCACACACACACAGAGTGAATCCTTATACCATACAGATGCAATTGCAAGCACATACACAATATAATTTGGATAAAAAAAATGTGTATTTGTCATGTTTTCTAGCTTGTGCCAAATTTACTCATATTTTTATAAGATTTCTTTATTTTCATGATCAGTTGTCCATGAAATATTCAGAGAACATATGCTTCTGTTCCTCAAAGAGAGGTAGCTGCTACAGGGAGGATACTAAGAGGGCCGCATGGATCGCCCAGCAAGAGAGAAATGGATGAGATCTACATGGGCTGACTAGGAGTGAGGGGGAGGAAATGGGTGACAAGGGAGGGAGGATAAGAGTGTAAAGGAGCAGGAGGCTTGAGCTGGAACAGGGACACAGAGAGAGAGCAAGGAAGGAGATAACATGATAAATGGAGAAATCAAGGGAATAGGGAGAAACAGAGTGCTAGGGAAGTCCAGGAGAGTTCGCGGGGATGAACCCAACTTAGACCACTGGAAATAATTGATAGGATGCCTGAACTGGCCTGATCCAGTGATCACA
>LZPO01098925.1:0-14669 GCA_001675575.1 Neotoma lepida | reverse complement strand
AACTGAAGAATGGATTAAGAAAATGTGGTACATATACACAATGGAGTACTACTCAGCAGAGAAAAACAATGACCATATGATATTTGCAGGCAAATGGATGGAACTAGAAAATATCATCCTAGGTGAGGTAACCCAGACTCAGAAGGACAAACATGGTATGTACTCACTAATAGGTGGATACTAGATATAAACCAAAGGACAATTAGGATGAATTCTTGCACATAGTTCTCAATATACTAATTTGATAGACGGAATCATAGAATTTCAAAATCTGTTTGGTATCTAAGAGTATCAATTTTCCCAAGTTATCAACTAAGGGAATTTTACAACTTTTGTATATAGTGCTATTCTTTAGTAATGGGTTCTGGTGATAATTTTTTNATATCTCTTTAAGAAATACGAGCTAAATATGACACTCAAAGAATTATTTAAGGGCATCTCTATGCATAAGCATGGAAATCCATCACTTTGTTTAGCTGAATTTATAAACCCAATTCCTCTGTTTCTGTCTGTGGATTTTTCTCTTTCTCATGTTTCTACAGTACATTTCACAGTGTGAGTCCCAAAAGTGCATGCAAACTTGGGAGAAGTTGTNAATAGATATGTTTAGTTTCTTGATAAATTTCAGATTTTATTTCCATAAGACTTTTTATCTAGGAGGTTAACATACTCTTTATTTGTTTATGAAGAAATTCATTACGAATTATTTTTGTTGTTGGACTTTTGACCATTCGTTACCTGCTTTAGCAGTTCATTGCCAATGGAGTCAAGACAAGCTCAAGGAAACTCAAGCTTCACAGAACCTGTTCTATACATTTTGATTATTGAGATCAGAAAAAAATATAATATCCACTGGTCTTTTGTCCTCTAGCCATGGACTTTCACTCACATTTTAATTATTTTTCTAATACCTACAGATGACCTTGTACCAGATAACTTTTCACCTTTGTAGTCAGAAATATGCACATTTTCAATAATTTGTCTTGTCATTCATTACCAGTGACCTTAACAGACAAGCCAAGAAATATAATTGTTGCCACATTTATGAAGGCTGCCTTAAGGCCCTGGAATTCATTAATTCTTCTGGCTTATCTAAGATAACAGTTTGCAGCCTGTTTCTCATTTTATGACATTGACAGATAAGACAGTCATTTCTAGTGCAAGCCCCCATCTCCTACACTTTCGAAATCACATTTTCTACATAGTTTTAAGATAGAAAACTTTCTCATGCTACTTCTATATTTTCCCATTATTATGATTCTCAGCTTAATGTTTTGTTCTATCCCATTTCCAACTTGAAATCATCTTCTTGTCTTTAATCAATTTGGACTTTACTACTAATCTAACACACACAGAATCATTCACACAAACATGAAATACACACTCAAATTGAGTTCATGGAAGAATGGGACAGGGAGGTTTATTAAAACATAAAAGTTAAAAATAAGGCTCTGGGTCTTTATTCCACAAGACCATCTATCACACCCTGCACAAATTCTCAGTGGTTCTGTCCTATAGAGCCTAATTGAAACACCATAACTCTGGCTCCTCCCTCTTCTTTATCCCACCTCTGCTTACCATCCCTTCCTCTTTATGTTTACTCATTCTCATCAAAGATATCTTATTTCAACTTCAGTACCTAATCTGCTTTTGTATGGTTTGAAAGTTCTTAGAATTGTCATGGAATTTGTAATAGCAATGACACAGACATACCTCCAAGATTCTAACTCATTTATCCAAAATTACTGCATAGGTTAAACATTACTGGTGAACACACTGTGGTAGTGAGCAGTAGCCGTCAACTTGACATAACCTAATGTCTCCATGGATGAAGGAATTTCAGTTAAGGAACTGCCTATGCTGCCCATGACCATGTCTGTGAGGCATTTTCCTGATTGCTAGTTGATGAATGAGTTCTCAGACCACTGAAAGCAGGGTCATCTCCAGGCAAGTGGGCCTGAACTGTATAAGAAAGCAGGCTGAGCAAATATACATTTGAGAAAATGACAAAAATTAGCAAGAAAATCTTAGACAATTACAAGAAAATGTTAAAATTCTGGTTTTATATTCATGTTCTTCAACCTTTAAAATTTCCTCCTTGTGTATGTATATATATATATATATATTATATAATCATAATATTAAGATCTTAATCAAATAGACACATTGAATAATTTCTTAATAAATAAATGAATAAATATAGGTTAATATATTTGTTTTGGTGGTAAGCTACACAACAAATGAGAAAAGTTTAGTGAAATTACTACAACTGCCACATGGGAAGTATTTCACAATGAAACAAAGTTGATAGAAAAGGACCATCTTTTGTGCTTAAATTTCGACAGTTGTCACTAGAAGACCCCCTCCAAGTCCTCAGATCAAGCTATGCTGTGCCTTCCTTCTCTGAGGGCTGATGTTTCTCGACACTCCCAGCTGTCATTGTCAATGCTACTCAGTCATGGCATAGAGAGAGACATCTAGAACAGATACAAGTGTGGAAGACTTATGAAGCAAAGAGAATCACTTCACAGAGCCAAAGAGGGTTTTTCTTTTGGCTGATTTTTGAAGACTGAGCAGCAACTGCTTTAGAAGAGAAGAAGAGTTCACTAAAACCGAGAGGTGATGAAGGGCCAGTGCATTAAATGTAATGGCTTCAGAATAAGAATGAAGTCAGCATGATGGGGCACCCAACCTCTTTTACAGCCAAGCCACAAGATCCCCAATGCCTGGGCTCAGACAGGAGTGAAATTGTACTTCCTATTCTTCTGAACTTCTAGAAAGCATCAGTTCAAGCATGTTCTTAGTTTAATACAGACCCGGGTTCTTAATATTCCTTATACAAAGGGATTCAATAATAAACTACTAACAAATTCCATTTGTTTCTTTCATCTTGAGAAAGGCAAATCAATAAAAACGCTAATGGGCAATTATCTAACAGCAACAAATCACTGCGTACTCCATCATAGTCAGTAAATAAAGTCTGCAGACTTCAAAGGTTTTAGATATCTCCATCTCATTAACGTACACTGCAATAAAAACTCAGATAGTGCATCTTCTCTACTAGTTTATTAGTTTATCACAAAGAAAACATAAGCCTATCTGGGTTTTGTGTTCTTTATGGAATTTATTTAATGTTAAATGTATTTAATACAAAAGGTTTAACATTTCGTGTCAGGGGAAGGAAGAAAGTGTTTCCTATCTTCTGAAGTCACCATTAATTTGGGTTTCCACTATTGTTTTACTGTTTCTGCATGCATGAAGTCAGTTCTTAGGTGGCATGTGACTCCTTTGACATTCAGGGAGCTCTTAAGAACATAAGTATCTCTCTCCCACTTCCCTTCTTCAATTTAGAAATGGAACAAAGGCCACTCCAAGCAGAAATCACTTTACTGTGTTCCAGTGCAGCGTTCCAACAGGAAGATGTAAAACTGAGACAGCATTTAACACCTATCAGAAACTCCAAGGAAAGAATCAGTCCTTTCCACAAACTGAGACCTCCCTCTTTCCGTAGGAAAATATCAGAAATCTTATTTCTTAAGCATTTGGCTGTTATGTGATACCTATAATCCCTGAATCAGACAAATGTCATGAATACATTATAAAACCAAATAATAATTTTCTCAGCAAATACATCTAAATGTTTTGCATCATCACCTTGAGTGAAAAAATCAATCCTTAATTAAGGGGTTAATCGCGAGAATAAAATAGGACAAAAGACTAAGCAAGGTAGTGAGTTCTCATATTTTTTAATCTCTTCTTTTATTTTTGATATTATAATATAATTACATAATTTATCTCTTTCCTTTTCCTCCCTCCAAATCCTCCAATACACTCCTTCATGCCCTCTTTCATATTTATGGCTGTTTCTTTATTAATTGCTGTTATAAAATATATGTATATACATATAGTCATAAATTCATAAATACAATCTACACTGTACAACATTATTTGTTTGTATGTTCTGAATTCTTAGGGCTGACCTTTTGATATTAGAAAATTCTAATGTTTTAAGTATTTCTTTCTGTATCATGTTGGAGTCACTTAATGTTTCTCTGTTATGTGAATTTGGAAGAACAAATTGAGGATGAAATAAGTTGGTGTTGGTAAAAGCATTTAGGGCCTGTAATATGGCTCATTGAATCAAGGAACTTGTCACCCATCAAGCTTGATGAATTGAGTTATATCTCTAGGACCAACATGTTAGAGGGAGAAAACTGACATCCGAAAGTTGTCCTCTGATCCCTACACACATGCTGTGGCATCTCTCCCAAACCCACAAAATAAGTGTATGCCACTAAAACACTTAATATTGATTACACATCAAGAATAATAATGTGTCAGCTACTACATATAAAATACAAAGTATAAATGAAATTGCATGTGTGTATGAATATGATCAAAGCACAGTGTCCTGGCTTGCTTTCTTCTGCTGTTATAAAACACTGAAGCCAAAAGTAAATTGAGGAAGACAGGGTTTATTTGGCTTACATTTCCTGATCCCAGTCTGTTATTCACAGAAGCCAAATTAGGAACTCAAGGTNGGAACCTGGAGTCGGGAACTGAAGCAGAGTCCAGGGNAAAAAACTGCTTACTGACTTGCTCAGCCAGCTTTCTTATGCCACCCAGGACCACTTACAATGAGTGACATCATGCTCAGCGGGCTGGGTCCTTTCACATAAATCATTAATCAAGAAAATGCCCCACAGACTTCCTACGGCCATTCTGATGGAGGCATTTTTCATTTTAAATTATATCTTGCCAGATAATCTCTGATTTGTGTCAAGTTGACAAAAAACTAACCAGCATATTCATTGTAAAGATTTCTAAAATAACTAAATATGTATTTGGTAATTTTTAAGTAAAAAATGTAAAATATACATTTTGATACTTTGTTGCTAAAGGAGAATTTGATCGTAACCTCTCCCAAAGGAAAAATAATTCTTAAACATAGTTAAGCAGCTATTACTACCACTACGCATGAATTTTGATAACAAAATTTAACACTCATTTGGTTGCCCAATGGGATCTCATATTCTTAAAAAAAGATATAATGTTAAGAATTATGATGCTCACAGAAAATTGGCTTCAAAAATAACATGAAATTTTCCACGCAAAACACTTTACATTTTTTAATAAATAAAAGTCCTTAATAGGTAGGCTGTAACCAAGCATTCAGGAGACAAAGGTAGGGGAATTATTAGTTCAAGCCTGGGACACATAAAGAAGATTCAAAATCAAAACAAAACAACACATCGTACTAATACCATGAGTCAATAAAAACTACTTTCTTTAACGGTCATCTCCAATATATATGCATAAGTTGACCATTATGGCCTGTTTGTTTTCCTCAAACTCAGCAGAGTGATATAGGAGGATCACATATTCAAGATTTGCCCAGCTACATCATGAGACACTGTCACAATAAAATTAAATAAAGATAAGCATAACATTTATATGTGACACACACACACACACACACAAACACACACACACACACACACACAAACACAGAATCTGAATTGTAATTTTTTTCTTTGCTATTCTGTGGAACTGGAAATTCAAAGGTAGGACATGATAGCCAACTGTTCCACCAGAGCTGTNGCACCAGACCAGTATGATAATTTTCTAATTTGACTTTACTGTTATTGAATCACATTTCAGACAAGTATATAACCCAGTACAGGGGTCGGTGAGATGATTCAGTAGGCAAACTACTTGCTTTGTAAACCATAAAACCTGAGTTCGATCCCTGGGACCCACATAAAAGTGGAAGGATGGCACCAATTCCACAAAAGTGACCTTTGACCTCCTCACACATCTTGGCAAAGGAACACATGTTTATATACACATAATAATAAATGCATTTTAATCAAATCACAGTATGAAAATGTGTTATGCCTGCACTTTAACCACAAAATTACTTTTATGTTGAGCATATTCACATTAAAATTTTAAAGCAGTACAAATTAGCACTTTTTATAGACAACTATGTACATTGTAGAAAATACAAAAAATGACCAACAAATCTTCAGTCTTCCCAGAAAATTAGCAATCTTTTAAAGTTATTGTCAGCCATATACATAGCATGTCACTTGATGCAGCTATTTCCCATCCCATTCTTAGTACCCGGAAGGGATGCTCCATGAATTTTTCATAGTTAACTAATTAGAAGCCAGTGAAATGTTTTGAACCATAAACACAGAAAAGTCTTATAAATAAATGATCAAGCATATCCTCATTCTGTCATTTAAAAAAAAAAAGTTCACATTCAACATGTCAGAAGACAAATCTGTCTGGGCTTTTCCCAGTTCTGTTCAGTTACCTGTTCCTGCTCAGTTGGTGGGAGGAGCAGGCTCCCTACAGCCAGAACTAGTGACCTATACATGACCTTTCAGTCTTTCTGCATTGTTATTCACCTAACTATGGCATTTTATCAATCACCAAATCCTGAGTGTTTTAATTCCTTCAGAAATGTTCAAAATAATTCACAAAACCACTATGTTCCTTGAAGTCATTGCCAATTAAATTTTGAAAGNTTGTAACAAACACTAAAAAGAGAAAAATGCTCTTCCCAATGTCATTCTCACAACTGACATAGGTAAATAGTTAAAATTCAAATAAGATCCTGTCCTGGTTCATTTTTTTTGTTTGTTTTTGGTCAACTTGTCTCAAGCCAGTCATATGGGAAGAGGGAACATCAGTTGAGAAAACGCCCCTGTCAGATTAGCTTATAGACAAGTCTCTGTGTGGTATATTCTTAATTGGTGATTGATGTGGAAGGNCCCAGCCAGCTGGGATGCTACCAACTCTGAATAGGTAGGCCTGGATGTAATAAGAAAACAGGTGGAGCAAGTCAGGAGGAACAAANCAACAAGCAACATGCCTCCATGGTCTCTACTTCAGGTCCTCTCTCTAATCCAACCTTGAGTTCCCACCTTGGCTTCTCCTGAGGATGGATCATAATTTGTAAACCAAATGAACCCTTCAGTCCCAAAACCAAGCTGCTTTTAGAAATCCTGGTATTGTACCACAGCAATAGACANCCTATGACAGATCTTTCCCTTACTCTTCTTTATTTCTTGAGTTCTACATTACCTTAGGATGAAGACGGGGCCCTTTAGTAGGTCAAACAGTGACTTATGGTCAAGAGCAGAAGCTACATCGAGTAAGATGGTTTGTGTCCTTATCTTCAATAACTATTTTAATATATTATACATTTTCAGATAAATGACATATGTATGCATAATCTCAAAAACAAAGAAAAATACTAATATATGTTTTTACAATCTATAAAAATCTTAAACATAAGAGTTGAAATTTTGATGTGTTCTGTTCAGTTCCCAGAGATGATTCCCTCTTAGAAAAGCCTATCTTAAATTTTGCTGTAAGATTGTGTCTCCTAGAAATGTCAGAGAAATTACTTTCATGAAATCTCACCAACATGGTTGCCTAAATAAGACCTAAAGATTGATGACATCAATAGACATAGCAATATGGATCAGGGGAGGCTCACAAGTCCTAAATTGTAGATAAAGAACTATAGGCAACTAAGGAATACTGAGACCAGAACAGGAGAAATTATCCCCAGGGAAGAGCACATCAGTTAGTTATCCAATACCAAATGGTCAAGCCTGAAAATACAAATACAAGTAACATACAGACTGGGTAGGTTTTGTTTATATATTTAGGAATATATATGTATATGTGTGTGTGTATATGTACGTATGTATGTATTATGTAACAACAATTAAAGAAAAAGAAATGCTCAACATCCTTAGTCATCAGGGAAATGCAAATCAAAACGACTCTGAGATACCATCTTACACCTATCAGAATGGCTATGATCAAAAACACTGATGCTGGAGAGGATGTGGAACAAGGGGAACACTCCTCCACTGTTGGTGGGAGTGCAAACTTGTACAACCACTGTGGAAATCAGTATGGCGGTTTCTCAGAAAATTGGGAATGAATCTTCCTCAAGACCCAGAGATACCACTCTTGGGTATATACCCAAGGAACGCACATTCATACCGCAAAGATACATGCTCAACTATGTTCATAGCAGCATTATTTGTAATAGCCAGAACCTGGAAACAACCTAGATGCCCATCAACTGAAGAATGGATCAAGAAAATGTGGTACATATACACAGTGGAGTACTACTCAGCAGAGAAAAACAATGACCATATGATATTTGCAGGCAAATGGATGGAACTAGAAAATATCATCCTAGGTGAGGTAACCCAGACTCAGAAGGACAAATATGGTATGTACTCACTAATAGGTGGATACTAGATATAAACCAAAGGACAATCACTCTGCAACCCACAGATCCAGGGAGGCTACCTAGCAGGAAGGACCCTAGGATGACTGTAGCATAAAATAAGTTTGGATTTTACCCAATCACTGGGCAAGCTTCAGTGAAACATTTCATTATTAGGATAAGAATTTGTACCTCTATTTATGTTCAAACTATCTGTATATTATCTCTCCTGCAGTTGTACATTGAATGTTTTAATAATAATAATAATAATAATAATAATAATAATAAAAAGATTAAAAAATGAAAAAGAAAAAGAAATCATAAATTTGAGAACATGGGTGGGTGGGTACATAAAAAGTGTTAGAGAGGGTGACCAGAAAGGGAAAAATTATATAATTGTATTAAAATCACAAAAATATATATATAATTGAAAGAACAAAAGAGAGAAAACTATTTTAGACCCTATGCACTTCTCTGTTTTTGCCTCACATACTTCTTACCACAGATTCAGTTTTGATGGTATCACCTTGTTTGGAACTCATCCCATTCTGTACAGATAATGCACCATTCCCACCAGAAGGCTACTCTTTATGCTATTTATTCCACATTTCCTTACATAGAAAAGCTATTATTTTTATCACCATCCTCGTTATTAATTTGGATTTCCTTGTATATGTATGTGGATGTTGTAGATATGCAAGTCTTTAGAATCTAGAGGAAGATGTCAGGTGGGCATCCTGCTCCATTACACTCTGCCTTATTACCTTGAGACAAGAGTCTATCACTGAACCTGAAGCTAGACTGGTGTCCAGAAAAATCAGAGAAATCTTCATGTTCCCAGTCCCTGGCCCCAGCATTGGGGTTTTAGGTGTATGTGGCCTGTCTGGCTTTTTATCCACCCTAAGGCCTGATACTTGACTTGTAGATGTATGTGGCCTCCCTGGCTTTTTAACATGGGTGCTGGGAGATTGTCCCTAGGTCTTCATGCTTGTGCAGCAAACACTCTTTTCACTGAGACACCTCCCACCCATTCCCTTTTATTTGACTATATATATTATTATTATGACTATATATATATATATATATATATGAATGCAAAAGCATGCATGAAATTATGTACATGGAGATCAGAAGACTCTGGGTGTTGTCACTTTCCATCAACCTTGTTTGAGATAGCTTTTTTTGTTGATTTTCTGCTATGCCTTCCAAGCTAGTTGGTCTGTGAAGTTTGTGGATTATTTTATCATCATCTAACTTCTCTTTGTAGAAATGTTCAGCATATAGATGCTCTTGATATATCTGTGGCTTTTATGTTGGTTCTGGGTATTCAATCTCAAGTCCTCACTTGTATTGCATACACATTTACATATTAGACATCTCTCAACTTCCAGTCCATTTTTTTATCTTTAAGACAGTACCTCAAACTGCAGTCCAGGTTATCCTGTTCTTTATTATATAGCCCAAATTGACCTGAAACCCACAGGGACTTAAAATTATTAATCAGTATTCGGAAATACATGCTCCCTCAGGAAGCTTCTTGATTTTCTCAGGATATGTCATGTACTTCCTGCTGCTTTCATAATAATTTATGTTAATATCTATGGTGTTAATATAGATTATTTCCTAGTTTACTTTAAGGTAGCTGTCACCTTCCACTCNAGTGGAGGAGATCTAGTTTCCATTCATTAGAGATTTATGTCTATTTTTAGCTTTCTGTAATGATTGAATAAACACTAATGTTCAGTTAAGTTATATAGACAGAATTAAATAAATAATTGATAGTTACATGTAGAATATTCTCTAGAGAATAATATAAAAAATTAATGAAGATATAAACAATTATATTACATAGTAATGTTTTAGCTCATTACTTAAATGTAAAAGAGATAGTAGGTTTTCAGAAAACTATACATATTTCTTCCTGTGATGAATATTAATATCAGGTGGTAGGCTATGATAATAGTTTCATTTTCTAATACATTTAATTATTTATCCAATCTTTGTTTAGTGAGCACAATATGATTCTCCATAACTCAAATTCAAAAAGCAAAGCAAATTTTCAAATTCCAAAATTCACAAAAAAGTATAACAATCATAGATAAAAGGATACTGTATTTGGTCCATATTATTTAGCCTATTTGCATGAGGTCATAGGATATCCTAATATGCTATGCTTGAAATAGATGAGAAAAATTGGTCATGAAATGAAAATGGTGAAAAGCACATGAAAGATTCATGATCTTTCTTACTGTTTTTCTCTATTTTTATGTTTGAAAGTTTCTATGGTCAAAGGGTTAAAAGTGCTACTCTAGATTGAAAAGAAGTCCTCNTTTAATGACCATGCCAAATAAGATGTACAAACTTCTCTGTTAATAACACATATATCTATGTGTCTGTATCATGTATTATTTACTTGAAAGACACTCATTGTCCTATCCATGTGGGAAATCCAGACTCCCCAACAATTTAGCAAATATTTAACTTGAACTATATTAGAAACAGACTTTCCATTCTAAAGGTAGAAGAATGAAGTAGAAGAAGAAAAGAAAACAATTTAAAGAAAATAAAGTATTCATATGAGTTAGGATCTGGAAGGTATAAATGAGAAACAATCATAGTTTTTGTCTCATCAGAATAAAGAACAGGGCTCCTAAAAATGATAAGTTTTGAAGCACCTCAGTCAAAGGATATATTTCACCTATAAAGATGATAAGGCATGAGAAAAATTAATTAGAATAAAANGGGAAACATGTCAAAATATCCCCATAACAGTTGGCAGTATCAGGTAAATGAAATAAAATAAATTATAGTTGTTTTTCTAAATTTGGAAGATTTAAAAACATGTATATCTCAGGAGACTTAAAAAACAAGATTCCTTAAGAAACACAGTGAATACAAATGAAGTACTTTAAAAAGTTTATACCATAAACACCTTCAGAAGGGTAGACGAAGGACAAAGTTTATTCTGAAGCACCTAACTTGAAATGTTCTCAATTATCAAAGTAGAGGTACAAGAATTCTCTGTGTCAGCCTGTGTGCACAGCCTTTCCTCCGACTATAATCCACAGAGCTGCAAGGCTCTTAGATCTTAAAAGAAAGGTAGCAGCAATACTAGTTGGAGAGGAGTCTAAAAGGAAAGGTCTGGTGCTTCAGGAAATTTAGCACACGGCTGAGCAGACCTGCTAACTCCCTCAGACTTCAGCTAAGGAAAACATGCTACCAAGAACATTTTCCTGAACACAGCATAGCATAGGAAGGCTGCCTGGAATCTGAAATTTATGCCTTNTTTTATGTGTATGCATGCGTATTGCCTCCAAATTATCTAACTTACAAAGACTAATGATTAAGTCATAAAGTCAAATAATGAGAACTTNGTTTTCAGTGTGCTGTTTATTAGAAACTTCAGGGTTATTTGTGACAGCTAAAACTAGAAAATAAAAGAGAAGGAAAACAGACTTCCATGGAAGATGGAGAAACAGTCTGATACACCAAACACTGTGATCACTAAACACTAAAAAGTTTAAGTTATCAAGAAATGCAGCATGATGCAAGTCACAAGTACTATTCAAAGGAAAAGAAGTCAGATAAAAGAATATGTATTGCATAATTTCAACTATTATGAAATTATGAAAAAAGCAAAACTAATGGTCTTAAAAATCAGACAATTCAATACTTATGAGACTAGGTACTAACTGGGTAGGACAAAAGGAGAATTTGATAATATGATAGATTATTTTACAACTTTTTACCTGTTTACCAAAACTGAATGAAAGATATCTTTACTACTTAAGGACTATACTATAGATAATTAATTATACCCCAAGACAAAATAATTTTTAAAAATAGAGCAAATTCTTACAAAATTGTGTATGGTAATTTTTAGTTGGATAATCTAACCTTATTCTGAAATACATGTCTTGAGAACAGACATCTCAGGATGACATTTATCTAATGTCAAGGTAATCACAAGATAGAGGACAACCTGTAAGGGGATAAACCACAAAACCCAGGACAGAAGTTTAGTACCAACTGAGTATAACAAATCATTGGAAATTAAATGCTTTCAAGCAATTACTCATTTGAGGGGAACATTTTCTATCATTGTAGAGAAGAGTATAAATCACACTTGAATTCTACTTGCCAGGAAAATGAATGTAGAGAAGGAATTTAAAAACACATAAGGATAATTGTAAGTTAAAAAGAACAGTAAAATAGAAAGGGAGTGGCTCTTCCCAAGATGTCTATGCCACTATTGCACCAGTGGGCCATGTCTTGCCAGGCCAGTGTTATTGAGGCTCACAGCGTTCACAGCTGGGTAAGACTATTATTGCTTATATTCTCCAGTAGCATGCATAGCAAATTCTAGCACTAAACAGTAGGGATNATTCTTAGAAGTCAGTACCAACTTAATATCTCTATGTTCTCAAGCATGTGGTGTCTTCAGCAGTAGAGTCCTGCTGTCAAGTTCTAGTGTGTAACCAACAGCATTGATAGTGTTCTTTAATGTTTGGGGTGTATGGAATATCAATGGCCAACAACTCCAAAATAAGTAACTAATTCCTGATGATAGTTTTTTTTATTTGTTAGCCTATGGTATCTAGTAGGGATATTGTTTTCCTCTTATAGGGTAACTGCATTTTAACTGTTTTTATATGTTTGTGTGAATATATATATATGCAATGAAGCTTCTGTAGTAGTAGGTAAGTAACTCATACCCAGCAGCACTGTTGAGCCACAAGAACCTATCACTAGACAGATCACAAGTGCTAGGGGAGAATCCACAACTATATAATACTAAATTGAGATAGTATTAAGCTGGCTCCTATTGACTTATTGTTATATTCATAGATTAGTGTATTTCTCAATATTCCTCAGAAAAGCTGCCAGTAGATGGTGATTAACACAGAGATCTACATTTGGCCAAGGTACAGAGAATAAGAGACTGCTAAATATTCAGCCCTAAATGGAACATTCATACATCACCCTCTCTTCCAAAGGCTCAGTGATCACTGTGAAACAGGAGGCAGAAAAACTCTAAGCCCCAGAGTTGATAGATGACTGTAAGAAACAGTGTCATTTGCACAGAAAGGAGCAGTTTTCCATATGAATGCACAGCAGTAATGATAGCATGCATAAACTGCAAACAAACTCAAACCAGACCAAATCCAATCATGGAGAGTGGCGATGTTTGCAACTGATGGATGCTGGGAGAAGTCAGTTTCCTTTAGGAGTGTTGCCACTGGTAGGCCAACCACACTCATGTGGAAGGCCACTCATATCCATGAATACATAGGCAACACAAACTGAAGTACATAGGTGAAGAAACAAAAGAGTTGGAGGGGGCAGATATGATCAAAACTCATTGTAAACAATTCTCTAATGACTAATAAAAATAAAAATATACCTTTAGAAAAACATTCAGGAATTGTAATAAGAGTCCAGAAAGGGGAAAGATTAGACATAATTAAGGTTAGAAAAAAAACTTAGGGTGCAGTTTCTGCTATTCATGAGAACATGACAGAGGAGGAGTTAGAAGAGCAACAGCAGCAATCATAGCTAGGATAAGCATCCTCCCCAACTGGTCTAGAACTCCTCTAGTTAATCAAGGAAAGTCCAATATCAAGTAAACCTCTCCAAGATCCTTAAGCTTAGGTTGTATAATTGACAAGCTAGGCTCTTTTTCAGTTTAGGTAAAATTTTATTGAAACTGTATCAACGTTTAAGATGTTTCTTAGCTGAACTGTCTCCTTTTGCTCTGCCTTTCAAACAGGTCGGATCTGTACCTCAGTGTGGCAATGCCACACATTTTCTCTTACAGGATTTTTCTTGGTAAATTCTTCTATACCTAATAATATTCGGCTCTTTTCTCAAGAGACCAAACTAGCACATAAGGTGGCATGAGTATTCTGAAAAATTGAATATTAAATGGGGTTCTTGGTTTACTTCCTACCAAACTGTAGGAAGCAAATATAGTCAGGGATGGTTTATGGTGCCAAGAGTGTACCAAACACATCATATTCAGTTGCTAAGGATTTTATACTAAGTGATGTGAGAAGCACCTTGTTGAAGGGAAAACATTCTACTGGGAGTGGTGTACATTTAAAAATAAAGAGGAAATAATTCCTATAAAAGCAACATAACTGTCTGGTTAGTGCTGTATTAAATTGCACTCTCCAGAAGGATAAAGAAAAGCTGACAGCTGCTAACAGGTAGTTAAGACTAAATGAGAGAGCCAGGTTTGACAGATTACAAAGATGCCTTTGTCCTCTGCAATGGGGGGAAGACAATGCTGTGCAGCAAACTGAAGTGCTAATGGTTGGCATTCTGCAGAATCAGAGATACTAAAATGCTCAGGCAAGGCAGGTTAGGTGATTCAAAAATTCCATATTGAGAAGACCTGGGAGCC
>LZPO01098924.1:0-14675 GCA_001675575.1 Neotoma lepida | reverse complement strand
AAAAAAAAAAAGAACTTATATGTTCTTATAAGTTCAATAAGTTCTATGCTCTTGGTGGTACCCTTACCTTCCTACTGGATTGCCTTATCCAGCCTTAATCTGAGGGTTTGTGCCTTTTCTTACTGTAACTTGTTATGCTCTGTTTCATTGATATCCTTGTTTTTTTTATGAAAAAAAATGGTAGAAAATGGATCTAGGGGAGTCGGAAGATGGGGANAGGCCTGGGATGGAGTAGCATGAGAGGAAAACACAGTTGGGATATAATGTGTGAGAGAAGAATCAACCAGTCAATCAATCAATCAATCAGTAGAGGAAAGCAAGCTGGGTAAGTTACTGGAAGCAACCAGTAAGCACAACCCCTCCATTGCCTTTGCATCAGTTCCTGTCACTGGGTTCCTGTCCTATGTGAGTTCCTGTCTTAAGTGCTTTTGATGATGAATTACTATATGGAACTGTGAGCAAAATATACCCTTTCTTCACTAATTGCTTTTAGTCATAATCTTTCATCATAGCAATAGTAGTCGTAACTAATACATACTCCATTATTCCTTGGATCAGGGATTATTGGAGATAATAACTTTTAAAATCAGAGGTGATGGGTGCCTACAAGTTTTACCACCAGAAAAGTTTCCCATATAAATGCAAAGCAGGAGATATAGCACTCATGATACATCTGCAAGGTCAAGTTGTGTGAAATCACAGAAGAAAGGAGAGATGGGCATGGGGTCACATGTTTAGTTAGGGAGCTATTGGCTATTAATAGCTGCTGGAGAAGGAACAGTCAGTTTCTACTAATGTTACAGCCTCTTGTTAACAGCACTTCAATAAAAGGTCACACATTCAAGACCATATGGATATAACCAGCTCTACTTGATGGATTTGAATAAAATAATGACACAAAGTTGAGTGGATAGGATAGGTTGCTGGATCTTGGAAGAGATAGGAGAGGATGGATATGATCAAAGTACATTGTATAAAATTCTCAAAAAAATATTAAAAATAAAAAAATAAAAAATAAAAGAATGTATCAACAGAAACTGAACTCATACAAACTGATGCCAAAGAAACTAAGGACAAAGAACCTGAGGTCATAGAAATAGAGTTAGTAGAATCCGATCTCATAGATACAAAATAGAGTACAGAGCTGAGACCACAATAACTGATGCAAAAGAAAATTCGAAACTGATGTCTTAGCAACTGAGGTCACAGCACCAGCTGTAGGCAGTACTGAGTATCAAAAACTGAGGACAAAGAAAATGAGACCTTACATAATGAGGTCACAGAAACTGAACACAAACAAAATGAGGCTATAGGAAATGATGCAATGAAATCTGAGGTAATATGAATTTATGCCCTAGAACCCAAACCCATACATATTATTAAAATAAAAACTAAGGTAGTAGAAATGGAAGTCATAGAACATGAGGTGACAAAATGTGATTAGAAAAACTGAGAATACACAGCCTGAGTTCATATAAAATGCAGTGATATGACTGGGGACGCAGATTGGCTGGTAAAGTACTTGCCAGGTTAGCATAATACTGTGCTCAGCTTTGCCAAAGTCAAATTTAAAGGTAGATGCAGTTGTACATACTATATTTGTAGCACTGTGCAAATGGAGACAAGAGGGTCCCTGGAGATTGCTGGCCAATTTGTTTAATAAAATCAGGAAACCTCAAGTTTGATAAGAGATCTGTATCAAAACAGAAGGTAGAGAGTAATTGAGGAAGTTGTTTAAGGAAACAGAAGCCACAGAAATCAAGGTCATATACTTTCAGATTACAAATAATGAGACCAGAAAACTTGAGATTATAAAAACTAAGATCTAAAAATTAACCAGAGAAACCATGTAACATGAATTGCTAAACAGTCTTATTAATAAAAACCCAGAGCCAGGTATTGGGGTGAAAGCTGAAAGATCAGAGAGCAAGCCAGCCACATCTTACCTTTAGGAAATCCTCAGCCAATGAGAGAGCTACTTCCTGTATACTCATGCCTATATTTCTGTACCCTGCCATCTTACCTCCTCTCTCCACCCAGCTACATCACTTCTTCTCCCTAACCAGCTCTATTACTTCCTGTCTGTCTGTACAAACCTTCAGACCTCTAGGTTAATTAGGGTTGGGATTAAAGGCACTTGTCACCACATCTGACTCTGTTCCCAGTGTTGCTTTGAACTCACAGAGACCCGGATGAATCTCTGCCTCCTGAATGCTAGGATTAAAGGTGTGTGCTACCACTGCCTGACATCTATATTTAATACAGTGGCTGGCTTTTCCCTCTGATCTCCAGGCAAACTTTGTTAAAGCACAAATAAAATATCACCAGAAAACTGAAGTTTTACAACAGCCTGAATGATTTCTATGTTATCTTAGGGCCAGACAAATCTTAACATCCAGAGGTGTTATGTTTACCTCAGATAAACTCCCGAGATTCTAACTCTTGTGCACTATCTCTGAGTCACCAGTACCCTTTCCTGTGAAAGAAGCCAGATGTACTTTGTAAAGAATCACAATATAAACATGTCTTCAATTGTTGTACATTAAGGACTGAGTTAATTGTTATCTAAATGCATTTTTTCAAAAATTATTCTGTGCTTAATTATGACCAGAGTAAAATGATCTGGATCACACTCTAGACATCCTGGTCCAGCACCAGTTACAGTAAAATTGGGCTGAGCTCAGTTTCTTTCTTGTCGCTTCCTGAATCATTTTTTTTTTCCTCCTGGCTGTAAAGTCTACAGAGGAACCACCACAGAAATTTAGGTAGCAGAAACAGGCAGATGCAACTGTGTTGACAGAAATGTGGTCATAAAAAAGGGCACAATCCTGAGGTAATAGAAACTGAGGTTAAAGCTACTGAGAACACAGAACTGAAGTCACAGAACATGAAGACAAAAGATGAGCCCATGGAACCATCCAGGGATTGTAGAATCTGAGTTCATAGAAAATGAAGCCACAGAATCTGCAAGTCATAGAAACTATGTGACAGAAACTGATGTAGTAGGAACTCATAGACACATAGGGAGCAGCAACTCCATGCATGAAAAGTAAAGGTGAGAGTTAAGATTTTCCCCGAACCCAATGCATAAGTTTTCATCATCTTCACAATGATCTGATCCCTTTTCTGTCAAAACACTAAATTTGAATGAGAAATATTTGAAACATGTAATTATTTGAACAAGTCTTGACAGTTACTCAATTCATATGTAGTTTGATGTTTCTTCATAAGTAGACATTATTCATTATTGTCAAAATCTTTACATATTTCAGCACTCTCCATATGTACACTTGTCTTAGGGTTTCTATTGTGGTAAAGAGACACATTGACCATGGCAACTACTACAAAGGAAAAATATTTAATTTGGGTGTCTTACATTTTCTGAGGTTTAATCCATTATCATCATGGTACAACATTGTGAGATGTAGACAGACATGGTTCTGTAGAAGGAGGTGAGAGTTCTATATCTCAATATACAGCCAACAGGAAGTGAACTGGGATGCTGGGCATATTTTGAGCATACCTGACCTCAAAGCCCACCCACATTGTGACACACCTCTTCCAAAAAGACCCTACCTACTCAAGCAAAGCCACAATTAAGGGACTATTCTATTGCTACTAATCTCCTAATTTCTTGGTTCTATTTTGATTCTTTAAAACTTTTCTTGAGATATGAGTTTTATATTAAAATTTTAAGATTAATGCATACATACTTCAAAATTTTGTCATGATATTAATGTTCATATGGAGTACTGACTAATTCTAGAAAAAAAAGCTTTATTTAGCTGCCTGTATATGTTTTTGTGTTTGATTCTCCATCAGTTTTCTGCAGGGAATCATGACCAGTACTAACAGCAAATTTGAATTCTCCAAAAAGATGATGGGGTCCCACAAAGATGATTCCATCAAGACAATAATAATATCACTAAGCTGAAAAATTTGGCTTAAGATTGGCTTATGATTGGCCAAAGATTGGCTTTGGGCTACAAAATGCTCAGGACAAATTTTACATGGCTAGCTGACATGATCCAGCATCACAGACTACTCGAGCAAGGACTTGAGACAAGACCTGCATTTTCACATTATGCAGAGACTGGATAACAAATGACACAGCTACCTCTCCCAGAACTTGACAATTAACCAAAAATTTTCTTTTCAGGATCCCCTAAAGATGCTTTCACCCCAAGACAGCAGAAAGTAATTATAAGAACATGACGCCCATATTCCCAAGAGGTGGTGTGGTGCCACTCCCAATGAGTTTAAGGAGGCAATTACACTCAAACCACCACAATATTCTATAAACCTTTATTGATTTATTCATGTATTGCAAGGAAACTCATGCCACCTGCAACTCTACCTATTCCAAAATACTTACTGTGCTGAGGTTTTCCCTGCTTATATTTTAACTGTTTACCTATGTACAGTGTTTAAGCATCAAGTACTTGTTAAATTATTCTGTTTTTGTTCTCGTCAAATTGAGATTATTAGAGTTCATCAAATTTGCATGTAGTATTTCTTACATCTTGTCCTCANTCATTTCATTCAGAAAAATAGCATTCCTACTGCTTTCCTTGCTGCTTCAAGTTCTNTTTATCTCTTGGCTTACATATATTTCATAACATCTTTATTAGCCTATTTTCTGTGCCTGAATATGATATTGAGTTTTTAGTTGGTGCTTTCTATGCTAACAGATAGTGATGCTTGAGGTCAGAACTTTTCAGATACCTGCTTTTAGCAAAAAAAAAAGTATTTAATAATCTCTTCTACCTTGAATTATTAGTTTGTTTTGTATTTAATGTCTGCTTTATTTTTAATATTCAATTGTTTATTATTTTTCACTTCTATTTTTTGAATGCTTCAAGTTCATTTTCTGGATTCCCTCTGTGATGAATTGTTACCTGAAATAATAAGATGAAAGCAAACCTTTCCTCTCCCAGTTGCTTTTGGTGAAAGATGAATTGCTAAGTGGTCTTGAAAACCCAGAGCCAGATTTTTTTTAATAACAAATACAATAGAATTCCAAGGGGTGGTTGATTCTTCAATATGCTGAGCATTTAACTGCTCTTGTACCAACTCTTCCAAGGCCTGCAGTTTCTCTGTTGTTAAAGGCCATTGCTGAACCCATACCAGTTGTCTGTTAACCATTTTAAAGGTATAGTTGTTCATGTCTTTGAAAGATCAGCAGCTGTTGTGGCCTATTCTTATACAATCTGGATGGCTGATGACTGTTCTTTATAATATCTTCTAATATTTTTCTCAGAAACACTGTTAGTTTATAGTTTGTTTCTGAGGTTGGCATATTCTCTGAGTATTCCATTGATGTAATAAATCACAGCCCCATAAATTCATAGATATATTAGCAACATATGTCTTAATTTTTCCTCTCTGTCTTTTTGGCCCTATACATTCAACCCATCTTGTGCTCTGTTTCACTTGAGATAATGTTTCAATCCCTAACAGTTGAATATTTACCTCCTGAAGCAACCAATTTGGCTGCCAAGATTCTGGTGTAATAATTGTGACATCCACACCTGTGTCTACCACACCATCAACGAGAATGTCATTTATTTGTATTTTTAATTTTGGTCTTTGTTCACTCATAGAAGTTTGCCAAAAGTTTGCTTTACGGTTTTTCCTGAATATGTTGTTCTCTCTGCTATAGCTGGTCTATCATCCCAAGCAGTATGCTTTATCACAATAGGCATTTTGTTATTTAAATTCTCTTGGAAGGGCTTTCTTCTATGATGGCAGGAAAGGACTGAACTGAATTTTCCTGTGAGAGGCCCCTCAGGGAGTTTCCTGGTGGCAAAGGCAAAAGATCACCTTGTCTGTACCTTGTTGATCTACATTCATTAATCCAATGTTTGTTTTTACCACACCTTCTGCTTAATCCAGAAGGGAGGGGTATTCTGTTGCCATTGGTCCTTGAAAAACATTGTTTCTAGGAATGCCCTGTTTACAGTCCCTATTTAGTTGATGTTGTTTGCCACAATTAAAGCATCTGACATTATTATTTTTCTTCAAACTTCTGGATATCACCTCTCTTATCGAAGTATCATCATGTATTGAATCTTTGATTCATTCCACCAAGGGTGCTGATCTTGCCTTTAACAGCCTTATTACCCTTTGGCATGCTGCATTGCCATTTTTAAAAGTCAGAGATTCAATTATCATTTGTCTAGCTTCTGAACTTAGTATCAATCTATTTACTGTTGAAGACAGACTTTGTAAGAAGTCCATGATGGTTTCTTTTGGGCCCTGTACAACTTTTGTAAGTGATTCAATTTTCTTTCCTATTTCTTAAATTCTATNCTATATATTCAGGGCTGTCATTCAGCTTAAATTTGGGATGTGGTCATCATATAAATATTATCTTTGTATAGCAGTATAATTGCCTTTTCCAAGAAGTTGATGTTGGGAAATTTCCATACCCCTGTCCTACATCGTTGTTTTATATAGCTTTAGCCTCCTCATTCCACCAGATTCTCCATTGTAATTGTGGCCCAGCTTTTAGGACTGCTGTAACCAAATGTTTCCAGTCCTGAGGTATAATTCTATTACAAGTTGACCACGAATTTAAAATCTACTTTACAAGTGGAGAATGCATAAGATATGAGACTATAGCTTCTTTAAATCTCCTAAAATCTAACATTTCACTGGAGTCCAGTTAGCTCATCATGTCCTTGAGCATTTGGAAGTCCCAGTAAGGTTACTGGATAGAGTAAGTTTGGTTTGAAAACATGTTGTTTATCTGTAACCAAATAATTCAATGATGAGGTAGGTTCACCTTTAAATTATTCTCTCTGGGTTTGAATATCTCTATAATTTGTTTTAACAAGTTTTTCTAAAACTTTTATCTTGGCACTCAAATTAACTAAACTCTTTAATGCTAAAATAAAATGACCAAACAAATAATATTTATAGTTGACATTNTGTAAATCCCATCAACATTAATTATCCTCTCATTTAATTGTTCCATTTTCAGACTGCTTAATATGTTATCAAACAAAGACCAAATTCCCTCAGTTGTAAGAATTTTTCCCATTTTTTAAGGTGGGAAAAAAATCTCTTTTAACTAATATCTNTCTTTAAGATATCTTAATTGACTCACCAAGTCTGCTGACTGGATAAAACAGTAGAAGTCCGAAGGAGTTTCAAGGCAGCTACCTAGTGTGGTAGCAGTCTCATATGGGAATCCAGAGAGAGCTCACAACCCACTAAAATAGAAGAGGCCAAGGAGACTCCAGCTGCATGAAGCTTGAGCCTAAACCCTAGGCAAGTGGCTTTTCTGTCTGGCCAAGTGTAGCTAGGGGCTAAGGCAGGCCTGTAAGGCCACAGGCAAGCAGATTTTTCCTGAATTCATGCCACAAACATTAGGGCATCAGATGTAAGAAAATTGCTAAATGGCCTTATTAATAAAAAACTAAAAACCTGTAGCCAGATATTGGGATTAAAACTGAGAGATCAGAAGAATAGGACAAGCCACAGCCAATCTCATCTTTCCAACCCTCAGCCTCCAAAAGACCTACTTCCTGCATACCCATGCCTATATGGCTCTCTGTTCTGTCATCTCACTTCCTTTCTCCACCTAGCTCAGCTACATCACTTCCTGTCTGTCTGTACAGACCTCCAGTCATCTATGGTTAGTGCTGGGATTAAAGGCATGTACCATCATGTCTGGCTTTGTTCCCAATGTGACCTTGAACTCAGAGACCTGGATGGATCTCTACCTACTGAATGCTAGGATTAAAGGTGTGTGCTACCACTGCCTGACTTCTATGTTTAATATAGTGGCTGGCTTTTTCCTCTGATCCTCAGATAAGTTTTATTGGGGTTCAAAGATAAAATATCACCATATTTTGGTAATGGTGTGTATTTTGTAGTAGTAGAGAAACATGCTGAGATGAAATAGGTACTGAGTGTCCTTTGTTGCATGATAGACCTTACCATTTTCTTTCTAGGAAGATTTAAATGAAATCCAATATCCAAGTATTTATGTTATAATTATAAATATGATGGTGAGATGTACACAAGGACATATCTTTTTGAATATAGGTGATTCTGACCCAGTTATATGATAAATCTATATTCTATATCAGTATTAATAATAGGAGAATAATATTATTTGAAACAGTTTTCTACAGCTATTCTATATGACAACTGACATTTTTCCTTTTAAAATTTTATGAATGCATTCAATGTAGCTTTACCACATTTACCTCCACTTTTCCCTGAAATTCCATCAGGATACCTGTGATATCTCTCCCAAGTTTTGAGCCAATGGATTCTGGCTAATAAGCCTTAGGTTGTGGTCCTGTCTGCATATGTGACTGCTTAAGACCTGAGGGAGAGGGGCCCTGCACTCACTTTGGTGGTTGTAGAGAAGTAATCCCTGGAGAGCATGGCTTGTGGCTGATCTTCATCACCCCTGAGTAGAATGGTAGGACAACTGCAGCTGGATTAGCAACAGAGTCTTGTTCTGTATTCATGGGTCTGTATTTCCATTGCACCCATTAATAAAATGTTAAGTAGACTTTTGTGGATCTCAGTTCATCCTTTTCTCTTTTATAACCTTCTAAATCTATTGTGAGTTTCCCATGTGATTTATGGTGTGACGCCATCCACTGATGCTTAGTTTATTTGCCAAAGCCATACCCATTTAATAAGTTGGCTTTGTATTTCTCAGAAGCCATTAGCTGTCAATAGCTTCTCAGCTAGCATGGGAGCTTCTGAACTGCTCTTTCCTCTAGGATGGAATAGTAAATATCCTTGATATTGTGCAGACTTTGCAGTTAATAAACAATGCTGTGGCTATGTTTTATTGTTAAGGTTTAGAGTGTATGTAATTCTTTAAAATAAGAGTGGAGCTACATATATATTTGTATTAATTGTGATTGAAAATTTGTTGTGTTTCTCAAAATTGTAAATTATTTTACATTTCATAAACTAAACTTTTTAACTTCATTGGTGCAATTATTATTTTCTAATTTGATTCAACTAGTTTCCTGCTTCCTTATCAGAAGTGGTATGATCAAATAGAAGCAGCCTGATGAAGCAAATACTTGGTTTGTTGTTTCATTTCTGCTATACTTACAGCATCTTTGGTTTTTGATTGATGGCTGATCAACTTCCATTTTTTTGACTTTTCTTTCTATTTATTATATACTGATTTAGGCTCATCTTCATGTGGTGTCATGAAATTTCCATTCTACCTGACCAAGAATGTCTATGGGCTTTAGACTTTCCACTGCGTTTTTATTTCTGATCTTACTTTATGGAGACATGCCACTTATGCATTAGGTATTCCTTTTTTTTTTAAACAGAAAATGCATCACTGGTAAGGTAATTACAATCACAGCTAATCATATGNATAATTGATATACATTTTTAGTGCATTTTCCAGGAAGACAAACATACTTTGTATAACTAGTACTTTAATATTTTAATCAAACTGCTATCACTTATCAGAATACAATTATTTTNTTATGATATTCATATTATTCAAAAACTTATTTTCTCATTGAATATTGCATTGAATTAATATATGTATAATATAAATCATGGTACTACTTATCTTTTATTTTGGTCATTTCCACTTTTCATTTTTCTACCATACTATGTTATTACTGAACATCTTAGCACAATAAGTTTGACAACAGCTTATAGGAATGTTTATATTTGATCAATGATAGTCATATCTAAAGTCATTTTAATATATATGTATGTGTGACTAATTCATGCTATTTTGTGGTTGGAAAGCTTATAAATATATATTTAGAAAATCATTTTTAAAATTAAAATATTGATATTGCTACATCACTTAATCAATTGACAATTCAAATTTTACTATGTAATATCCATTCAATTGAGTTTTGAATAAAAGAATCTGTCACTAACTTATCTCATTGCATTGGAATCTATCTAACTTAAATTTATTTGCATATAATAATTTTATAGGTCATCAAAATTTGAATTTTTGTAAAATTTTCTCAATCATATATTGTGTGTTAATTATGCTTCTTTTTTTATTTGGTGGTAAAAGGATGATTATTAATACAATCATCCTGCTTGATGTAATACAAACCTCAAAAGAAAAATGTTGAATGTTTTATTTCATTTAAGGATGTTACCTTTGAATACTCATTGGAATACTCACATAGGTCAAGAAATTAGTAAGTATAAATGGAAATGTACTTTGAAGAGAATGGAAACAGAGAGAACTAATACACATATAATTATGGAATCTGAAGGAATAAATTTGGGTAATCGGGAGAATATCAGAATAAAACAGAAAAGTTGGGGAGAATAAATGACATGATGGAATTTAAAAAAATGTATATGTAAACCTATTACTGAAGAAGCCTCTTCAAAAACATGTCTATATGTGTACAAAACAAATCAAAATATAATTATAATAGAGCAAGGTAATAATTCTTCTTGTAGATATCAGACACAAATAACAAAGTCTGGTTCGAGGAACTGGTTACTTTTACCAGTTTTGTTGGCCAATGAAATTGCAAACACCACCAAACATTTCAAGATATTGATAATACTTTTGTCTCCTGGTTATCCTTCAGAACTTGATTATCTCCTTGCTGAAGACACCATGTACTTGACTCATGAAACAGAGAAATAAAGGTGGTAGTGACTTGTACACTTCATTTTACTGGCTAGCTTTCATAGCATTGGAATATACTCTTTTCATAATAGCAGGAGGAAATAAACATTAATCATATTCAGTAATAAATGCTGTGTATTATAATGACATACATGTCAATACGCCGACTGGTGCAATATTGGAGCAGACATCAAAAGTCACTAACAATTTTCTTGTTGGATTTAAATAGCATTCCCCAGAGTAAAACCCATTTCTCACACCATAATTGGGCCAAAGTTATATGGTTAGAAAAGTCATAAGACCTAAGAGAGAGTCTACTACTAATATTCTGCTAAAGAGGCATAATATTAAGTCAATTCCTGATGACTTATTATAGACATAGAGTAAGACATTTCTGTACCATCATCAGAGAAGTTTCTGTTTATCCTAGATGATGATCAACACAGAGACCAACAAATGGGCAAAAACTCACAAAGAGACAAAAGGTTGTTATTCAAGGATAATATGTATACTAAACACCTTGTTCTAAAGAATTGAGGACATTTAATTAAGGGGAGTAGAAAGAGTAGAAAAACCAGGGTGGTAAATCTCTGAGTATAAGGAAACAGTCATTTCTGGCAACTGAAAGGAAGCTGTGCTTATGAATTTACAGTGGTTGTAACAATTTGTACAAAAACTGTTGTAGCCCAAGCCAGGAAAAATCCTGTATAGAGAGGGGAGTTGGTCATGAAGTTCCACCCCTTGCTTTGAAGCTATGGTGAATTTATTGTTTCTGGGAAAAGAAGATGGCTTAGTTGGGATTTCTATTGGTGTGAAGACATATCATGACTATGGCAACTCTTATACAGGAAAACATTATTTGGTGTTGGCTGGCTTACAGTTTAGTCCATTATCATTATGGGGTGAAGCATGACAGAAAGCAAGGCACAATGCAGGATGACTTGGTACTGGAGATGTAGCTGAGAGTTCTGTATCTGGATCCACATGCAACATGAAGAGGGAGTGGGCCAATAGGACTGGGTTGAGCTTCTGAAAAGACAAAGACCAATGACAGAGGCATACTTTCTCCAAAAAGGTCAAACTTATTCCAACAAGGCCACACCTACAATAATGTNAATTTTTATAAGGGGACCATTTTCATTCAGACAAAAATAGAAGGGTTACTTTTCTATAAGAGTTAGTATCTGGTAAACTGATCAAACTCTAATGGAATCCCACTTATCCAAGAAGATTTGAAAACACAAAGTTGCTTCAATGTGAAAAACAGGACATTGATTTGGGTGGGAAGGGAAAAGAGGATTGAGAAGAATTGAGAGAGGGGTGCTGAACATTATAAATGTTCATGTTGACATTTGTTAAAAAAATAAATTATTTTTTCATTTATACTTTGATTTTCAAATGGCTCAAAAGAGCTTTGAATTACTACAGCATCTTTAAAATTGTTATTTTAAGTCCAACGAGAAATTAAGGCACCTGCCCAGAAGATGAAGGATGCAAATTCAATCCCCAGGATCCATATGGTGGAAGGAGCAAAACAACTCTAGTGTTTGTTATCCTCTGACCTACACACACACACACACACACACACACACACACACACACACAAAGAAAGAGAGAGAAAGAGAAGTAAATAAGTAGAAAAAATTTAAAATATGTTCTTTTAATGTAGTCAAAGGCAATAAATGAAAAATTTTGGGAAATGCAAATCAAGACAGATTAATTAAAAACAATACACACTGCAGAAATAAAAATTGATATATATGTACTTAAATTGCTGTATTATAGGTAATAAATGGCTAGCATCCAGAGGGCATCTATTTATCAGTATGCCAATAAATATATCCCTAAAGCAATTGCTATGCAATTTCTTTATTAGTAGATAAAAGTTGCCATGCAATTAATTAGTATGAATGTAATTAAACTCTTTTTGTCCTTAAAAAGCTTGAAGGAGTTTAAATTTACAAAATACATGGTGTCTGAATGTATTATAACTTTAAGTGTCTATCATTTTATTTGTAGTCATAGTGGTATCTGTTAATGTCTTATTTTTTTTTTTAGGTAATTTCACACTAAATTTAAAATTTCAGTTTAAGGCCTTGCAATAAAAATCTTAAAAGACAGAGAAAGAAATTAATTATCTTTACAATGAAAATTACTACTCTTTTATATGTGCTGACATTTAGGTTAACATCTAATCACATTAGTTAATGTTGTAGGTTAGAAATTTAAAAATTCATGTCAAAGAAGCAGAAAAGACATTGAAGGCACCTGAACACACCTACCACATAAATTAAAAGATAAAAATATACCATAGCATAAAGGACCTTTTGGAGAAGCAAACTGCTGGTCCTTTAAAGATGTACCATACAGCTGAANAAACACAGACATGCTTAAAGCTACTTGAGATTTCTGTGCACACTCTCTTTGTCTCTGAAACTTTCACCATAAAGAATGATGTTAGCAAAAAGTACAAGAAAGGAAAGTAGATGATGAAGAAATGTAGTATGAATTGTTTGTTAGACTCTGAGTATTAGATAGAAGGAAGTTTATTAATGACAAAAATATTCACATCATAGTGATGAATGATTCATGATTCTACTTGCATGAAGTAGTAAAATATTAGCTTCATAAAAACTGAAAGCAGAATGACTACCAGACTTGGGGGAGATACTATTGAGGAAGTGTCATTCAGCTGGTAGCTATAAATTCATTTATACAGAGAGAGATTGTTATAAGGACATTAGGGCAAAAGTATATTTAATTAATAATGTATGAAAATGTGTTTAAATCTGTGAAAGAGATTGGAGAGATGGTTATGTGGTTAAATGTATGCACTGTTTTTTGCAGAGAACCTGAGTTTGGTTGTCAGCAACCAGATTAAGCTACACAAAACCGTCACTCAATGTTTCTGGTCTCTGTTTGCATCTGTACTCATATTCATGTACTCACATATTGATTCACACATATATACTTATAAATTAAAATAAAAATAATCTTTATAAACAATAGGAACTGAGAATTCATGTTAAAAGAAATTTATGCCAAAATAAAAATTAAGAGTGTATATAAGCATATTATTTTAAATTATAACTCAAAGCACACAAGGCAAATTATTCTTCTGTATATGCAAAATGGATTAAATAAGTAATTTCTAAAAATTATTAGATTCTTTTTTTCCAGTTTTCATCATTATGTCATTCAGAATGGAGTCTTATATTCTTTACATATTATCTTTGGACTTATATGAAGTGTATCTCTGTACTGATCTGAACATCATACTTCTGTTACCTTGCATTAATGTTTTGCTTTCAGTTCAATGGTCAGAGCCTCTTGTTTTAAAAATAATGTACAAAGAATCAAACAGGATATAGCAACTAGGGAGAAAAAAAAGGATAGAGGGAAGGAGGTAGAATAAAAGAAGACAGGGTAGGAAAAGAGAGGAGAGCAGAAGAGCAGAGATGAAAATGGGGGAAAAGGATAGATGAGAGAGAAGGGAAGAGAAGAGGAGCAGGGAAAAGAGAAGAGCCTCACTCTTCCAACTTCTTACCCATTTTTGCCTTTGTTTCGATTATTCCTTTTCTAATACCCACAGAAATTCATCTTATTTAGTATTTAGGCAAGAAGGTTAAAGTATAGGGGTTCTCTCTTCAAACAATGAATCCACATCACATTTTCTATATTTGAACCATAAATTTTGTCTCCACCTTAATTTCATTATTAATAAAATGAGAATGCTACAAAAAGGCTAATAAGAGTAAAAATAAATAAATGTAAGCTAGGTGTTTAGAATTTGTGGTAGCAAAAATATAACATAATATTCCATTTTATACACTACTAATCGGCACTATTTCCTTAAGCTGCTTTAAATTCAGCTATTAAAATTTTTCTAAGTCCTATAGAATTATTTATCTTGCTATATTTCTTACCTTCTTTTTTTTTAAATTAGAATTTACAGTATCCTTTTCAAAGATCTTTCAAGTCAACTATTATTTCCATGAGGACCAACCTTCAGGGATTGTGGGGGATCCCTGGAGTCAACCATCTAATCACTTAATTC
>LZPO01098923.1:4228-14695 GCA_001675575.1 Neotoma lepida | reverse complement strand
CATGTGACTCCTTACATCATAAAAGACAAACAGGATATTTTCTGCTGACTTTTTCTAACTGTTTTCATACTGTGAGAAGGGACTATGGCACAGTCAACCCTTAATCTAATCTACAACGACCAATAAAATGATGACCCCGGTTCCATAAAGAAAAGAAACTTAATTCTATTAAAACCTGTATGTAAAAAGTTCGACTCTAAACTATAGGAGACACTGTGATCTCTGTAAACTGGATTCAACTTGTAAGATTCTAAGTGAACATGCATCACACCTGTATGGGAGACACTGCTATTTATGATAAATGTGTATATTTCTAGCTGCCACAACACAGCAATCTTGTTATGCCAAGGAGAAAACATGTATATATATATACAGATGTCAGTAATCCTAGCAACAATTAGGTTTCTTACCTAATTTCTGTATTTATTAATTAAAAGGAAAACAAATCTTGAAATCATTATTTTTATCCTCCTTTTTCTAACTCACAATAACCTCAATACTAATGTCATAGTTCTTTTACTGATCTCCATAAGATCTAAAGCATTTTATTTAACAAAGCTTTACTCTGTTCCAATGATTAGATACATCACTGTCTACATTTAACAAATTACCACTATTTATCAGCAATTAACACTAGCCTAGAATAGAAACAAAGGAAACCTCCAGNCATTGGAGAAAAGAATTTTCCTTCCCATCTTCTAAGGTCAGCTGTTCAATTAGGATGCTTTTGTAATATTCTTAAGCAGAGTCTTTGATTTGAATCACACAGACTTATATTTATATAGCAACTTAAATACGAATCATCACAGTTCAGTTGTGAAGAATTTTAAATATATTATTATTTTTCATTCATTGCTATTTACTTGTTCTTATCAAAGTTATTTAAAGGACACTGGTAAAACCCATATGGAACCATGGGTTCCAAGAAGCCCTTTTAGGTGGCTTCTTCTTCTTCTTTTTCTTCTTCTTTTTCTTCTTCTTTTTCTTCTTTTTTTCTTCTTCTTCTTTTCTTCTTCTTCTTCTTCTTCTTCTTCTTCTTCTTCTTCTTCTTCTTCTTCTTCTTCTTCTTCTACTTCTTCTTCTTGTTTTCATTTTAAAAACATGCCAATATATACTGCATATCTACTCTTTCCATAAAATAATTCATTTTTTACTTTTATTTCAAACTCCATAGTTTTAAATTTTATAATAAGATGTATATAGATTTCTTTATAAGATGATTACCATTATCCACAGTATTTCATTAACTATTTAAGGTAGATATAACAGAGTTGAAAAAATTCTATTCTTTATATACATGTTCATCAAGATTTTGCCATTGACAATTTACTGTAATTAATTTACTTCATATCTGTTTATTGCTATAAATCTAGCATACTATCATATTTTTGATGTGTTACAAGTTACATTTCAGATGTTAGCTCAAGGTTCAATAAGTAGCATGTGTATCTTTGATTATAGCATGCCATTTTAATTTTATTTATTTTTACATGGAATTGAATTAATATCATTAAAGGTACGCTCTCTCTCTTTTGAAAATTTGTATATCTTTTTCAGATACCCATCACACTCTAATGAATTATCCCAAATTGTAAATGTTACTTTTATATATAACATATGTGCTGATAACCCTCTAACCTAAAGTACTTGCTGAAATAAAATTTGTTTGAACGGTCAGTTTTCCNTGCTAGGGTGAGTGTCTGAAATGTACTTTCCTAGCTGTGCTGCCCTAAGGCCATTTACATTTCCCATCTGCTCTGTCTGGTACATCACAGTCTTCTTTCCTTGTTCCTTTTACTCCTGATCAACCAGTTTCTTGAGATATATAAATCCTCTGCTTATGGCCGGAAGGCAAGGCAGTGTTCCTCCTGCAAGGAGTGAATGAAAAAGTCACCTTCTTGGGCCTCTCTAAAAGGCCACATTTTGGGGCATTTCAGGCTTTAGCTCATCAAATATTAATATTAATTCTGATTTTCTGTAATAAACACTAAAATGGATGGATAAATGGATACATTGATAGATAAACATGTAGATAGTAGATAGATCATAGAACTACTTTGTACAAGATTAGGCTTTTCCCATTATTACTCATTATCTCTTCCATTTAATTTCATAACTACTTCTACACTCCACACAGAAAGAAAAAACAAGGAAGAGAAAAACACTATTTCTAATACATGAGAAATTGTTGTGTATCAGACTTTATTTGAATAAAAACAGCTGCACCACCAAGAATTAAAATATCCCACTAATGCGAGAGAAGGGTAATAGTAAAATACATCTGTGAAATTGAAACTTATGTTTGTCAGCACATGAATCGAGGAGGATTTAGGTCATAAAAGGTTAGTTATTTTCATTATTAAGAGTTTTTTGTTTATAAATTAAATGGGAAGCTTAAAGATACAGATTCAATATTAACCATCAATGAATAATTATCAAAACATTTACTGGAAAGTTTTTGATGTGTTGGAATCTAAAAGCCACCATCACTAAAATGCTGTGGAAATGTCACAGGCTTATGTTTAAATACTTGGTCCCTAGTTGGTGGTTATGTTTACTCAGATCACAACACTTCCCTAAGTGCCATAAGAACCCTATGGCAGTGGTGTTTTGGCCAATATGCAAAAGCCAACAGGGATCTGAGCAAATAGGCTTTACAGAAGCACACACTTTATTTAACCATTAACTTATCAATCCTCTTTTTGTGCAACTTTCTTTGATCAGACTGTCTATTCATCATTGACTTGAGATGCCTAAAAGAATAGACCATTTTCCTTGCTCCTGGATGCCAGAACTTGAAGGTAAGAACCTATTAATTGAGACACCATGTACTTCAGACACCTGACTTGGAAGAATCAAGCTGGCATTGACTTAGAAGCCTGTTCAATGAGAACTAGCTCCCATAGTATCTGGGGTTTCTTTCTGAAGGGATAAAAAAAAATCAATATTCCTACCCAGCTGTAACATCTATGAGCAACAAGAATGACTAGACTCAGAAGATTCCCCAATCATAAAATAGTGCCAATTATATCTTATTTTTTAAATCAGTTTTGCTGACTTTTTCCTTTACTTTCTTCTCTAGGTCCCAGATTGTTCTTTTGTTCTTTGCATCTTCTTTAAAGCAATCATCACTTTTACTAGCTAACATTTAAAATCTTCATAAGGCATTTTCCATTTCGCAGTATTTTTTAACTCAGTAGTTGATCTTTTGGGAAAGTCATGTTTCTTTTTTAAAATTGTATTTATTTATTGTCTCATAAAATCTATCCCAACTGCAGCCTCCCCTTGCTCCCCTCCTCCCAGTGCCCATGCTCATCTTGAAGATAAATAAGTGTTGTCTAATTGGACTTAAAGCACTCTGAGTACAAAGGAAGTCACACCTGATATTGTAAACTTAATTAGCTGTTGGTAGAGAGGCCATAGACCCTAGAAGACCTACTCTTGGAATTTTTCTTAATCTATATATTTTCTAAAAATAAATATTTTAAATTATGCCCTCAGATAAGTTTAGCAATCATTCCTCACCCAAGAAGATTATTTTTCCTATTCTTGGCATTCTTTAGTTTCCTGTAATTCTTTGGGTAGAACTAAGGTCTCGTGGGTTTTTCTACCATCCACTTTGATATGTCCATTGGTGCTATCCTTGTTCATCTTATGGTTAGAAAGTCATATTGTTCATACTTTATGGATGTAGCTTCTGACAGTAGGAGACATAGTGTCACAGCAAACTCCCTGTCCTCTGGCTCTTACAATCTTTCTTGCCCCTCTTCTGCAATGTTCCCTGAGCCTTAGCTGTGGTAATATTTTGTAAAAGTATACATTGGGACTAAGCTCTACAACTTTGTGTTTTGATTGGTTGTGGTTTTCTATGACTAAGGTATGCATGCCACTCTTGCACCTTTAGAGTTATTGTGCCATTCTGTTTGTTTTGTTTTTTGACATCATAGCTAGGTAGGAATGCTGGTTTCATCCTTCATTTGGAAGTTTGCATGGCTCCTTCTAGTATCGTGAAGCATTCACTTCAGTTCCAACTCAAAGGGCCTTTGGGCCTTGTTTCTGAAATGTGTGATGTCTTCAACAATGGGGACTAACCTTCAACCTCTAAGGGGCAACAAAGGGCAGTAGCAATATGTGCGTGTTGTGAGAATCTCTTAGACAGCTCTGGTATTGGAGGTTTTGTTAGACAATTTACTCTTTGAAGAGAGTATTGTCAGACCAGTTGAGAAAAGTTTATTAAACTTAGGCTTGTATATTTAGACAGAGTTGCATATATTGTAGGGGCTTCTTTTTAGATAAATGATCAACAGTATGATTCACTATGGCTTTTTCAGATATTCTTACTATTATTTCCTTCTTCCTTCTCCCATTCCTAAGAATTCCAAATAAGATGAAATACATCTACAAAAATTTTCATGTTCTAAACAAGTGATTTTCACATAATTTAAAATAAATCTGAAATTACATTGAGGAAGCATATGATGAAGCAAGTGATATGAAATTAAAATGACTGCTTCAGTTCAAGTAAAACATATGCAAATTAAAATATGATTCCAGTGAATTGGTGTGACAAGAGCTTAACTAGTGCATAGCAGTAAAGTAGTTTTCACTAATTAATTAGAAAAAATGAAATTGAATGAAATGATTGAAGAAAAAATGACCATTCATCCCCCAAGGGTTGCAATGACATTCTTTGAAATAAGGTCATAAGTTGCTCTTTGCAACTGTCCTTTCTTTATAGAATCCCTTAATGCCATGTGGCAGAAAGTGAGAACAGAGGCGATAACCCAATTTCAAGTTTGCCTTTGATGCACTTCCAAACCTCCTCTTGTGGGAAATGAAAGTGAATTGCTCTAAGTGGGTAAAGAGTGGAAATAGATCAGAACAGTTAATCTGTGGCCTTGGTAAGACAGTGGCTTAGCTTATTTCTTCTTTAGAACAATGTATCTTGGTTTATTATCTGTATCTGATGAAATGAAAAGGCCTGAAGAGATCTGAGCCAAATTCATCATTCAATAAGTATATTTATCTCCAGGGAAAACTGCTAATGTTTGCTTATATGTTAATTGCAAGGCCAGAGGCTTTGGGTTTACTAGTGAAAGTTCCTGCAAATTAGCGCTTTCACTCTCAAATTCTTCATTATTAAATACTAACAAAAATTTTAAATACAACCAAAGCACTATGTTATGCTGATTTGTAACTGGAAAATACCAAAGAATATTTCATAGTGGGAAATTAATTTGCTTTTAATATTGAGAAATTATCAGCATTTCTTAAAGATTTTTTCTTACTTCATATGTTTGAATAGCTATTTAACACCTACATGGTCCTCACATAGCTTTTTAACATACCTCTTTTTTTCTGACCTTTTTAATATTTGTTTATTTGTTTGTTTGTTTACTGTTTTACATCCAGCCCACAATTTCTTCTCCTCCCATTCTTTCCTCCCACCTCACCTCTACTTCCCCCATCCACTCTTCCTCTCTTTCTGTTCAGAAAGGGGCTGGGCTCCCATGGGTAACAACAAAGCATGGCATATCAAATTGCAGTACAACTAAGCACCTCCCCTAGTATTAAGGCTCTGCAAGGCATTCCAGTATGAGGAATAGGGTCCCAACAGCCCGCCAAAATTTTAGGGACAACCCCTGCTGCCATTGTTGGTAGTCCCACAGTAGAACAAGCTACACAACTGTCACATATACGTTTAGAGGGCCTAGGTCAGTCCCATGCAGGCTCCCTTTTTGTTGGTTCAGATTCTGTGAATTCCTATGAGTCCAGGTTAGTTGTCTCTGGGTTTTCTTATGATGTCCTTTATTCCTCNGGCTCCTACAATTTTTCTCCCTCTCTTGAGCAGGATTCCCTGAGGTCTGCCAAAAGTCTGGCTGTGGGTCTCTGAATCTGTTTATATCAGTTACTGGATGAAGCCTCTCTGATGACAGTTGGGGTAATCACAAATCTACGAGTGTAGCAGAATATCATTAGGTATCATTGCGTTGACATTTTTTTCTTCAATCATGTTTGGTTCTATCTTAGGTCTCTGGGCCTTCCACCTTACATCCTGGCACTCCAGGTAGTGTCAGAGGTGGACTCACTCTCATGGTATGGATCTGAGGTTGGACCAGTCATTGGTTGGCCACTCCCACAATCTCTGCGCCATCCTTACTCCACCCCAAGTACCCACCCTGACACATTCCATAGGCAGGACAGGTTGTAAATCAAAGGTTATGTGGCTGGGTTGGTGTCCCAATCCCTCCACTGGAAGGCTTGCTTGATGACAGGAGATGGCCAATTCAAGCTATGTATCCACTATTGCTAGGAATCTTAGCTGGGGTCATCCTTGTAGATTCATGGGAGATTCCCTTGCACCACGTTTTAATCTGATCCTGAAATGCCCCACCCCCATTTCTAGTTATCTCTTTCAGTATTTTTCCTCTCCATCCACACCTCAACCTGATCCCTCAGATTCCCATGCCCACTCGACCCTAGTTCATTCTGGAGCTCTCTTCTATTTCCCCTCCCCAGGAAGCCCATGTCCCCCTGCCCTCTTGGGCCCTCCTTGTTACTTAGCTTCTCTGGATCTATGGATTATAGCATAATTATCCTTTACTTTACAGCCAATACCCACTTATGAATGAGCACATACAGTGCTTGTCTTTCTGGTCTGGTTTACCTCACTTGGGATGATATTTGTCTAGTTCTATCCATTTGCTTTCAAATTTCCTGATATCATTGTTTTTAATAGTTGAGTAAATGTACCATATTTTCTTTATCCATTCTTTGGTTGAGGGGCATCTAGATTGTTTCCAGGTTCTGCCTATTATAAATAAAGCAGCTATGAATATATTTGGGCAATGTGGTATTATTGACCACCCTTTGGGTATATGCCCAAGAGTCTATAGCTCTTTTCAAGTGGGTCATTTACCTAAAAGAAGAAAGACAAAGGAGGTTGGTACATACTTGCTACAAAGTATACTGACATGCAATCTAACAGTGGTAGGAGTCTTGTATCACCCTACAGTGAAGCTCACTAGTATAATATCTGATTTTCACATTTACCCACATAGCAGATAATCTGAAAGACATTCACTGATTAAAATATAAAAAGAAATAAGGTTTACTTACATTAAATCTTTCAAGTACCAGTAATCTGAATCTGTCAACTCTGTGTCCAATTAAAAATTATAGTTGAGATAAAAAATGCACAGGTAAAATTTGCTTTTAAACTGGAGAATATAATATGTTTCTGAGCTCTAAAATATGGGGAAATGGTGGACACTAATTTCAAGACACAATTCCCTCATGGAAAGCCTATCTGCCCAGGAAGAGACAGACTAAGGCAATTTGTATTATGTTGACTTTAAAAATGAGATATAAATTTTTATACTTTAATGTATTTAAGTATGTTTAAATCTTAGAGATGTCTATAACAATTACTAAGTATAATAAATATAAAACCTGGGACAATGCTAAGGAATCACATTGTTATTGTGAAATATAACAGATGTCAAAAATTAGCATCTATATTCCCTTCTCTACATGCATTATGCTTCATTGAATCAGAGTGGGTGTGATGTATTTCAAATCATACATTTTCTTAGCTAGTGAAAGAATAATGTATGGTTGAATTGTTACCATCACCAGTTTCTCAAACCATGAAGAAGCAATGGGAGTACACACTAAGCATTATTTGAAAACACTAAAGGAATGAAAATAATAGAAATTCTCTCCTCTCAGAAAGTAATATAAAACTTCCTCTATAATAACTTTTTGACCTACACCCACAAAATATTAATCTTGATTTTAATCAAGAGTTTAACTGTTTATATAACATATGAGCACAAGAAGAAGTCATCAGGGTGTCTTAGAGATGCTATCAGAAATATCACCTTGACAGCAGGATCTAAAGGCTAAATCTCCAGCTATAAATAATCGCCTGAAATTCAGAACTGTGAAATGCCTCAGTCTACAGCCTGAAAAAGTTAAATAATGTATTTTTAAAGAATAAAGAAAATCTAAACAGCATATACTATAATCAGGCAAGTAAACTAAACAGCCACCACAGTTTTAAAGCACTTTATAGACAAAGGAANAATGATAGGAATGATGACTGACTTCTCATAACCCTGGGTTCCAGAAGGCAAGGTGCTGGATGGCTTTAAAGTTCATGAAGGAGGTTTAAAGGTAATTCAGAATACTAAATACAGAGAAACAATCTTTCAAAAGAAATATGGATTTCAAGATATGTTCAGATAAGACAAACTTATCTTAGTGAATTCTTTACCACGATCTCATGGTACTTGGTATGCTGAGGAGAATTTTTCAAGCCTAGGGGAAAAACTTCCTCAAAGGTATCTAACTGTAAAAGAGAATAGAAAAAGTGGAGCATTATAAAGATCAGATGAATGTATTTTTGTATTATTTTCTTAAATTCACTAAAAGCAATGAAAATAAATACATGAAGAAACAAAGTNATAGGTATTCTTTGTTTAGAAGTAAATACCTGTAGTGGTAGTATGATATTGACAAGAGCAACAGTGTAGTTGTACTAAAATAAAGTTATTGGACTTCAAGAAAAGTTATAATGCAAGTCCTTACAAGATTGCATTAAATTAGGTAAAGATGCTTTGTTATTTTGTGTAACCACTAGAAAAAAATACAAAGACTCTTTATAAAAAGTGTATACATGACAGAATTATTAAACAATTTTTAGAGATGTGTGTGTATGTGTGGGTAGTATGTGTATGTAGTGTGTATGTGTGTGTGTGTGTGTGTGTGTGTGTATGCATCCTGATTTAAGATTGTACTATTGGCCATCATAAAATAAGAAAAATCCACAAGATATATCACCACCAGGATTGGGGAAGCAAAAGTGTTTTTCTACAGAAAACATATGAGATCTTAATAAATCTGCAAAATAGATTTTAAAACAAATTTAAACAAGACATCATGCATTACTGAAACAATTGGTTGTATTTCTATGTGTTTATGACAAATAAATTCTTTAAATACAAAAATTAAAATTCAAGAAATAAGAAATGAAAATGTGATCATTGTATGTGAAAGTTCAAAGCATAACTGACTGGAAATGATGCATTCAATTGAGTGACAGCAATACATCTGAGGACTGATATTAGTTAAGCGTCAACTCCATGAAAATCAATTAATTCTATAAAACCTCCAGGATTCCCAAACATCAGGACACCGTGTCATGGGAAATTGTCAGGAAAGACTGTCACAGGATTTAACAGACATGAATGTAGGAAGGGGCTTCCTGGGAAGAAGTAGAGTTACCAAGGGTGTGTGAAGGAGTAAGAAAAGGAAACTAGATAAATATGTTCAAAATGAATTATACACGTGTATGAAGTTGGCAAAAAAAATCATTTCAAAATAGATGAATCAACCTATGCAACAGAAAAAAGAGTTCAGAAATTAATTCTAATTGTAGTTTCTGAGGCAACTCAGTTGGGAGAGGGAACTCTTAAACCTAGTGGTAGAATAAGGACATAGATATTAAAAGAAAGCAACATCACTAACAGAGGCTTTGACCGTTGCTGAAATTATATGGAAACTACTTGGAATCATTTTCCACGTGTCATTAACTTTCACCCCTTGTGGGAGCGGCATGAGGCTTTGATACATGAAATTTTCATATATCTAACAATAAACGTGTAAATTCCATGTATTGTAGTAACAACATGAGACACAATGATATTTGGGGGAAAACAAAACTATACAAAGAGATGTCTTGATGGGATGGGGGGGGCATTTTGAGGTTAGGGAGAAACCTGGTACCAGGGCAACTCCCCAGTCCACAAGTATGACCCCAGCTACGACTCCTAGCAACAGTGGAGAGAGTGCCTGAATTAGCCACCTCCTGTAATCAGATTGGTGACTACCCTAATTGTCATAAGAAATCCTTCATCCAGTAACTGATGGAAGCAGATGCAGAGCCAAGCACTGGGCGGAGCTCTGAGAGTCCTGTTGAAGTGAGGGGAGGAGAAGGTCATGACGGGGGAACCCACAGAGACAGCTGACCTGAACTCGTGGGAGCTCACAGACTCTGGACTCTGAACCAACAACTAGGGAGCTTGCAGGGGGCCAGTGACAGTTGTGTAGCTTGGTCTGTTTGTGAGGCTCTTAGTAGTGGCATCAGAACTTGTTTTTCGAGACAGGGTTTCTCTGTGTAGCTTTGCGCCTTTCCTGGACCTCACTTGGTAGCCCGGGCTGGCCTCGAACTCACAGAGATCCTCCTGTCTCTGCCTCCCNAGTGCTGGGATTAAAGGCGTGCGCCACCATGGCCCGGCCTAAAACAAGCTTTTGAGAACCTATTTCCCATGTTGGCATGCCTTGCCCAACCTTGGTATAGGGGGAGGAGCTTGATTCTGCCTCAACAGGATGTCCAGTGCTTTGTTGATGCCCGTGGGAACCCTGATCCTTCTGAACAGAGGAGGAGGAGTGGATGGGGAGCCG
>LZPO01098920.1:0-14740 GCA_001675575.1 Neotoma lepida | reverse complement strand
GACAGCTAGGGCAATGGCTGAGTACTGTGCAAAGCTGCCTGGGTTCTCAGTTTCAGTTCATCTCTGAGGAATCCACTCAGAAGACCTTCTCTCCCATGTACTCACAGCCTTATAATTTCAGGCTGTGTTCTCACCATGTGGTTGAATACAACCTTGAACTATGTCTCCATTTTTCATCTTATTTCAAGCAAATGATTTCTGCTAGGACATGTTGCTTATGAAACCACGCATCTTTCTTGTCATTGCCTTTGAGCTCTGTGGCTTATGGTGTCAAGATAGCCAAGCACACGAATAGAAAGGGAACCTAAAGAAAATCCATGGCTACAGCAAACAGCAGCAGTACACTGACTTTGATGAATAGCCATTACCATAACCCACACTGGCCAGAGTTCAGTTCAGACTTGCATGCTTGGGGTGGCAGCTGCTCTTCTGGAGGATTAGGAAAATGCAATGTAGCCTGTTTTGATTCCAACAATTTCCATATACTTAGAAGTAGGGATCTAGTTTGAGTTAGCCAATTTTTGAACTGCTAAGACATCACAAATCAATGGATCTATGTATTTTGGGGAAATAATTTAAAAATGCCAATCATTAATTTGATTTTAGTTGTGATATATAGGGTAATGGGATATTTGTATATTTGTATATTCTCATCACTGAGATAGAATTCAGCGAGTTACATACAGTACACACACAGACACACACACACACATACACACACTTTACCAAGAATAGATACCATAGGTCTTAGCCCAGCAGTCATGATCTTGTCCTCACAAGCACACAACTAAGCTTGACAGACCCAGGATGCCTAACCAACACACATAGGGTATATGTTTTAATAGAAACATCAACAAGTTGTATGGCAATAAGGAAGAGGCATATAGGAAATTAGCTTTACCCCAGAGAGACCAAAGCATTATCACTATTTAAAGGTGGCAACTAGGGTTTTGAATAGGTCTTTGAAAGAATAAGGGCTTCATAAGACTTCATAGGAAGCAAGATTATATTACAGTTCAACTTTGTCATATGAACTTTCAAAGGTTCATGGGTATGTTAACTTATTATGTAATAGGAAAGTTAAGCATTTTATATTATCAAATTCCATGTGATTCTTGGGCTAGCCCTCTAGGAGAAGTAATATCAAAACCCCTTATATAGTTAAGAAAACTGGGGTTCAGAGATAGTAAATAACTTATTCAAGTTCTTACAGCTGCCAAGTAATAAAGATGGGACTTGAACCTGGTCTGCCTTGCTCCAGAGTCCCAGGATTTCAATGCATTTATCAACATTGGCCTTATTGATTAGGTAGCCCAACCTTACTTTCCAGAACTTAACATAATATTATAAGAGAAAATAGTGCTTTTCTTGATACCTAAGGACTGCTCAAATGATCCTGGATGAGTTGTATCAAGTTGAATAGCTGTAACATGAATACAGCAAACTCTCCATTATAAGGCGTTTAGCAGAATGAAAGAATGTGGTTTGTGTGGATGAATGACTTAGCACAATGCGTGGCACACACTGTGTTTCCCATGAAAATGTTGTTACTAGATGAATTCCCAACTGTCATTAAAGACATCCAAATGGTCCCAACCTTTGCACAAGGCCATCTACCACCTTTGCTTTTGGTCTCTGTAGTGGAAGGCAAAATAACTACATGCAAAATATTTCTGTAACTCAGACTGCCCTTCATACTAATTAGTCTTAGTTAATAAGATTTTGTTGTGCTTTCTGAGTGTTTATGCAGTGTCTGAGAAGCCACTGTACTCCACCTGCATTTTAATATGCTAAGGCTTAATAGCCTGTATCAACATTGTCGCTATATTGTGGCCATTATATTAGAATAGTACTGTAATGCTGGTTGTGTCATCCTCTTTGTCTTGCCTGACCCTACCTTACATGTCCCCCCTTAGTGGAGACCCCATGTAGCTCTGACATGTAGCAGGGAATTTTAAGCAATGTCAAATGCATCATCTTCTGGAAGAGGTGAGCATCATGTGGCCTTTGGGCTATGCAACATTAACCATAATGCTTTTGAAACTCTAAAATCCAAGTATTCATCTCTTACATTATAATTCTTACCCCAGTGTGAAGATGTCAGTAGTTCTCTTCATCTGCAGTTACTAAAAGCAGGTTTTATCTTTGTGGATCAGGGGTCTGTCTGTTGAAGAGTCCAGTTTTGTCCAGCTTGCTCTACTATGTAAACTCTTACAAATAGCTAGATGTACATGGACTTGCAGGGTAAGAAAATTGGTACATACTTATCAACTAAAGCCAATTCTTTATTTAGATGACCTTAGTTTCTATTTAATTCTTAATTAATTTATTAATCCTAGGACTCCATCCACACAGTACTACATTTTCTTTAATTATGCTTCCATAGTCTTCTTGGGGGCTGTGGTACTTTCTTTATTTTTAATAAGCCTGATAGTTTTGCAGAAATCTGGTCATATATTTTACAGAATTTCTCTTAACTGGGATTTGTCTGATGTTTTACTCCTGATTGGCTGGATTACTGTGTTTGGGAAAGGGGATGGGCAAGTACCAATGCATTTCACTATATTTTGTTGAAGACATATATCATATGGCATCAATATTGATGCTGACCTTGCTGGGTAGCATTTGTGCCATTATCCACCATAAAGTTACTCCACTTTATACCCCATACTGCTTTATACTGCATTCTTTACAAACAGCCTTTTTTTTTTAACTTAAATAATATCAGGCCAGTTTCAAGGATAACAGAGATCAAGAGGTGCTCAGATAAAAGCCTAAAGGCAGACAAGGAGACCTGCAGCCTAAGGCTGTTCTGCTTTGGGTTAAATTACTTTCCTGGGTCCAGTGCTATGAAAAATTGACAGAATTTTCTTCACTTTGAGATCAAAGAGGAGTGGCTTTTGTCGGGTGGCTGCAAGGCAGTATTTCTGCATAGAAATGGGTCATACTGGTTGGGGTGNCTCATTTTCCCACACTTTTAAAGGGCTTTAGTGGGCAGTACTTGAATATATTCTGCTTTGATTATAAGTTCAGGGCCAGCTTTCCTGTTTAAAATGAACTCTATTAGGGACAAAATGGTCTGGGGTGAAGCCAGGCACTGGTGGCGCACACCTTTAATCCCAGCACTCGGGAGGCAGAGGCAGAGGATCTCTGTGAGTTCGAGGCCAGCCTGGTCTACAATGAGATTTCCAGGACAGCCAAGGCTGTTAAACAGAGAAACCCTGTCTCTAAAAAAACATCAAGAACAAAAAACATCTGGGGTGACTCAGTGTGCATAAGCCAAAGCCTTCTGACACGGGGAAGTAGGCAGCAACCTGCAAGCTGGTGGGAGTGGACAAATGACACACTGCCACAGAGATTCTGGGATTCTCAGTGGATTCCTTTACAGAAGATGACGCTCTTTTCACTCTTCTGCTGGCCATTAACCACGTCTTTAGTGGGTGAGTACAGGTGCTTTGAATAGAAGTAGGATGGGTAGTGTTATTCTAAATGAGGTTATTGAGNTATTTGTAGAAAGAAAATGTGGCAGTTTCTTTCCTGGGCTGGTCTCTGGAATGAAGATGGCATTTACAATGTGAGAAATACTGCGTAACAGTTGAAGAAGAATACATTGCTATGAAGAAAGTAGTCACTGTCCCCAAATCCCCCTCTGGACTCACAGATAAGCACCATTAGTGTGACCCATGCTTTTTAGGCAGAAGCCTACTTTGCCATAAAATATCTCTAGGGTTGAATTCTGTGAGAACTTGGCATATACAGTGGGGTGGCTGGCCCTCCCATGGAAGGCACTCCACAAGCCAACCTGCTAGCATCATTGTTTGCTCAGTTCCAAACTTTTCTCTATCATACTCAATGGAAATCCATCAATGTGTTCCCTAATCCAATCTGGAAATCAACATTGAGGGACTAAGCAGGGGTTGGGGATATACTGAGCATCATTTTTGGATAGCTTCCCCCTACTCCTTTGCTAGCTAGAACTGTCTTTGTTTCTGTGGGCCTTTCTCTTGAGACACACCACTTACACAAACAGAAGTTTCGGGGACAAAATGTTTAAGGTTTTCCTGACAGCTTTCCACCTTCCAAAGTGGGACAGCTGTGGGGAATTCTATTTTATCCAAGAAGAAACCGCAGACATCTTAAGACTTGTCTATACAACCAACCAATTGTTTTAATTGTTACTGAAATACTGAATGGCTCACTTACGTAATCATTTCAACTTTTAAAAATGGAGTGTAGGCAGCTCATTGGCCAAATTAACCTTTCTGATGACTGCACTAACTGTCTGGGTTAAGCTCTGCACTGAAACCAGTTTCCCACACAAGCAGACTTTTAAAGTCTCATTTCTCTTGACCTTTATTCTAACCACCCCTTTATCGGACAACGTGTGTCTACAAAGTGAAAAAGGTCCACTTGCTTTACACCAAATTCAATAATATTTGACCTTGCTCTTCAGCAGTAGAGTATATTGTTTGGATCATGAAATTGATGAGGTGAGGAGAAGAGATGCTGTGAGGAAAAGAACTGAAATGAAGAGAGAGTAGAGGATAAGCCACATAGCACAGTTTGCTTACATTTAAATTAACTGATGCAAATTTATTTACTTATTATATTTATGGGATGCACCCATTGGTTATTAGCCCCTGGATACATGTTAAGAGGGTCATAAAAAGAGACACTCCTTGTCATTATGGCTAATTAACATTCAAATTGACTGACTAACTAACATTTAAGTGCTAAGAATAAAATCGGTCATGGGCCAGTCAACATTTTCATCAAATGTCCTTAAATAGAATCCATTTGATGATCCTCTTTTCTCTACTTTTCTACCTGGTGTTAAAATACCTCACACTAGAGAAAGTTGGAATTGTTCAGGGAACTATACAGTTACCACTGTGGCAGTTAATATCCAGTGTGCTTCTGGGCTCATGCATGGTGGGGTAGGAAACTTGATTGAATGGATATGACTTCCTTCTGGAAGAGGTTTATAGTCCAGCTGGAATTGATGCAGAAGAAATGAACACATCACCTTCAGGGTTTATATGCCCTGTTGTTCTGGATTTGTTTTGTGCATGCAGTCATGGTAACTACTGAAGCTTATAAATTAAGATCCAATAGTAACTTTTCTTGATTGAATATATATGCTGAAAGGTCCTTGCTCTGTTATAAATCCATTCAGGAGAGAAACATGGGGAGAACAGGCAAAAATACTGATTGGAATCCTCGGCTAGGTTTTCTTTCAGATTTTTAGAAGAGGAGGAATTGTAATGAAAGGGAATTTGTCTTTTCAGTCATTAGCCTACAAGTAAATCTCCCCATGAACACATGACCTCCACACTGAAGAGACATATTAGTATTTATCCTTCTCCTGTTTAAGTTCTTGGTGATATGTTTCAGCCAGAGTTGATGTAGATGAAATGGACACATCCCATTCAGGCTTTCCATGCCCTGTTGTAAGCAGGTGGGAATGACTAAGACCAGGCAAAGGGAAGATGAGTTNTGAACCATGAATGGTGCTACCAAGTGTGGTGAGAGAGGTTTAGTCTTGCTGAGGACCTCTGGTATCATTAGGTAACAGTTAACATTTTTATCTTAAAAAAACTATTGGTAAATTATTATGGGAAGGATTTCTAAATTTTATATTTAATTAATTAATTTTTTTTCCAATCCAATCACAGTTTTTCCCTCTCTCCTCTCCTCCAATCTGTCCCTCAAAACCTCCCTTCTTCCCAACCCCATCCACTCCTCCTCCTTCCCTTCAAAAAAGGGCAGGCCTTGCATGTACCTTGCCTGCTATGGTATATCAAGTTGCAGCAAGACTAGGCACTTTCTCCCCTATTGAGGCTGGAAGAGGCAACCCAGTAGGAGGAAAGGATCCCCCAAACAGGTAAGAGAGTCAGAGAGAGCCCCTGCTCCCACTGTTAAGAGTCCCACAAGAAGACCAAGCTACACAACTGTAACATATGTGCAGAGGGCCTAGGTCAGTCCCATGCAAGCTCTCTGGCCAGTAGTTCAGTCTCTATGAGCTTCTATGAGCCCAGGTTAGTTGAGTCTGTGGTTTTCTTGTGGTGTCCTTGACCTCTCTGGCTCCCACAATCTCTTCAAAGATTCCCTGAGGTCCAACGAAGGTTTGACTGTGGCTNTCTGCATCTATTTCCATCTGTTGCTGGGTGAAGCCTGTCTGATGGCAATTGGTCTACACACTGATCTATGAGTATAGCAGAATATCATTTGGAATCATTTCATTGACTATTTTTTATTTTTGCCAGTCATGTTTGAAAATATCCTAGGTCTCTGGGCTGTCCAGCCTCTGGCTCCTGGCCCTCCAGGCAGTGTGTGTGTGTGTGTGTGTGTGTGTGTGGCTCCTTCTCATGGTATGGATCTCAAGCTGGACCAGTCATTGGTTGGCCACTCCCATAATTTCTGTACTCCATTTTCCCCAGCATATCTTGTAAGCAGGAGCGAAATTTTAATCTGTGAAAAGTAGCCTGTTTTGGAAGAATCACTTCCTTTGGAATCTGGAATTTAAGCTGAATTGCAGACTTCTGAGTCAGTTGATGGCTTCCCTTAGACTCTAAAGAATCTGAAGTTAGTTTTCAGGTGAACACTAGCGTGCTGTATAAACATGAAGGGAACAAATGGGCTTTGGAATCATGGTTCTAAAACTTCCTTCTCAGCTAATGAGCTTGATCATGTTTGTTAATCTCTGTGAGCTCAGTTTCCTTAACTAGTAAATGTGAGGAGATAATAAAACTTACTGACTAAGTGTTAAAAAACAAGTAAGGTACTTAACACCATGCTAGCATGAAATTAATACTCAATAAATCTTAGTTATTGTTCTTATGGTAGTTAGTTATCAACTTCATAATGACACAATAATAATGATCAACAACTCCTTTGGCTTCCTATTTTAGCTAAGACTTATTCTCCTAGAAATCATTATTTAAAGAAAACATTTAAATTCTTTTTTCTTATAGAGAAATATATTTTGGGGTGGGTGCAGTAACACTTTTTAAATTTCCCTTCAAGCATTTTTCTATGTCTTATTGAGCCCTTGTTTCTAAGCCTTTTGTGTATATGGCCAACTGATTGTCATATCCAACTCTATGATGAATGACAGTGTTTGTGGAGGATCCATGAGCTTCTAAAAGGGAATAAACTAGGTTCAAGTTTTATCATCAGACTATGTGATGACTAAGGAAAGGTCACAACATATGATATACCAAGATATTAAAAATAAGAACTATAATAAATAATTATGGATAGCCACAAAACTAAAGGAAAATAGGCATAAAATAGGTTAAGTATACCCAGTGAATATATTAGAGCAATGATCCTGTTGAGAAGGAAGCCCTTTTCTAGAATTAGCTTTATGTACAAAACAATTTAGGGACTATGAAATGCTAGCAATTTCTATCCATTCAGTGGATATTTAATGAGTTCTCACTAAGTGAAAAGCACTGAGCTCAATATCAATGTGAAGAGTGACAAAGCCCAGAACATGACCTTGACTGCAGTGGCTGTTATGCTAAGTTAATGAGAAGATTTGCATTAGTCATAATTAATATTAGTTGACAGCCATGATCCCCAAATAATTATTTTATAAATAAGCAGAGTAGCAGCTTTTTATAAGGTGCAGGTACCTAAAGTTAATTAGTTTAATGGATCAGCTAAGGAAAGACTAGGAAAAAAATGAGTATTTTCCCAGAGAGCGCCTAAGGATCTGCTTGTCTCTTTGGAAAATAGCTACAGGGGAATAAAGAACAAATGATCACAAAGTTAGAACTTCTCCTAATATTTTTCAACACTCTGCAGCTCATCAAAATAAAACAAACTGGCCCTGCCAGATCCTGTAAAAGCATCGTTATGCAAGGAGTTCTGATGAAGGTTTTATTTTGCATCTAATGATGCCAAATTTCTCAGGATTTTTCCATTAAAAACAGTCTTTCCGCTAGTTACTATCGCCAGAGAGGGTGANTCTGTACTGATTACTTTTATAATTTTATAAATTATTTTCATTTGAGAATGCTCAGCATGTGTATTAAGGTATCCACTAGGGAGGATAATGAAAAACATTGCTAATAAATCCTAGTGTCATGCATTGGATAGCATTTTAAATATCTTGGTGCTCTGAANAGCACTCCCTTGTCTAAAGTATACTACTTACAGTAAAGATTTTGGGTTTTAGAGCTATACTAGCTCAGGGTAAAGTTAGGGTTATTATTGCTGTGATGAAACACCATGACCGAATCAATTTGGGGAGGAAAGGGTGTATTCTGCTTATGCATCTACATCACCNCTCATCATCAAATGTCAAGCTCTCATCATCAAATGTCATCATCAAAGTCAAGACAGGAACTCAAGCAGGGCAGGAACCTGAAGGCAGGAGCTGATGCAGAGGCCATGGAGGGGTGCTGCTTACTGGCTTGCTCCTCATGCCTTGCTCAGCCTGATTTCTTACAGAGCCCAGGACCAGCAGCCCAGGGATGACACCACTCATAATGGCCTGGGCCCTCCTCCATCAATCATTAATTAAGAAAATTCCCGACAGGGTTTCCTACAGCCTTATCTTCTGGAGGCATTTTCTCAGTTGAGGCTCCCTCCTCTCTGATGACTCTAACTTGTGTCAAGTTGACATAAAACTAGCCAGTGCATCCAGTGATCTGTTACTTCCTCTCCCCATTAGAAGAAATGAGGGCTCTAAGTCAGAGACAGGCATTTCTTCTCACTCAGGCGTTTACTGTATTATTAACATGAGGCATTTGTGAATTGCTGTATCTTCAAGACCCANGTTGAAGTACAGAGGCCTCTTGCCAGTCCAGTATAGTCAGGGAACAACCTAGTCTTGTCCTTTTCTTTTCTGTGTCTTAGAGTTCTCAGATTATTCCNCCAGCTCAGCTGACTCCAGCTGAGAACTCAGTCACAAGCTTGGCTGGTCCTCTGTTGCTCAGTGAGTACTGGGAGTTCTTATTCTACAAGTGTATCAGCAACTGGAGCTCACAAGAGTAAGCTCTTTGGAGCAAAGGTTAGGGNTTGATGATGAAAAGATGTAAATCCTACTCCTTAGATCTAGCTCCTCATTTGCTTCCTACCTGACATTCTCTTCCTGTTTTGAGTAACCCTCAGAATGGGAGTTAAGAGCAGCATGGGGGTGAGCTATCTGAGATCAAATACAGCATCTCTCAACAAAGTGTCTTTGAGCCAAAGGCTTAATTCAAGCTTCAGGTTTTATTTAATTCTTTCTCTCTCTCTCTCTCTCTCTCTCTCTCTCTCTCTCTCTCTCTCTCTCTCTCTCTCCCCTTCCCCCTCTCTCTGCTTCTCTCTCTCTCTTTTCTTATAAAATGGGACATATAGTATATAGGTTCTGGAGAAAAAATAACTTTGGTAAACTGTTTGAAATGGAATCTGGCACAAAATACTCGGCACAGCCAACTTCTTACCACTACCTGCCCTCCTTATGCCCCATCTGTGATGCTCTGAACAGATTGCAGCAGTTTTGTGCTCCAGAATGGACTAAGTTCATTTCTNTCTTTTTTCTTATGCCATTCACTTTATCAGGAATGAGCTTCCTATTTCTCAATTACTCTAATACCATCTAAGCCAATCTGATTTGGCAAATAGAATGCAAGACATCCAGTTCAACCTGAATTTCAGGTCAACAACAACAACTTGTGTGTGTGTGTGTGTGTGTGTGTGTGTGTGTGTGTATGTGTGTGTGTGTACATATACTAGTGCATGTTGTGCATATGCATGTGAAGGCCTGAGGACCACATCAAATGTCTTCACTTACTGCTCTCTGCCTTATATACGCTGAAGCAGGGTTTCCTGCTGAACCTGGAGCTTGTCATTTCTACTAGGGTTCCTAATCAGCTCGCTCCAGGGATTCTCTGTCTCTCCTTTCTAGGCACCTGCCCAACCTTTTAATTGGTTCTGTGTATATGAACTCTTGTCCTCACACTTGTGTGACAAATGTTTTATTCAATGGGTCATCTCGTCAGCCCCAAAGATAATTTTTAAGCATAGTTCTCTCCTATGCAATATAAAATGAGATATTCTTACTCTAAATTTTTATCTATTGTTTATTGAAAATTCAAATCCAATTGACAGTCTATGTATTATCTGCCAACTCGCTCTATTCTTTTTTTTCTGCCCACTAAACCTATCTGCTGTCTGCAGTCTTGGTTGTGCAAATATTCATGCCAGTGGTGGATTGGCTGGGCATGCCGAGAGCAGGAACTGTGAGGTGGAAGTTTTTTTCCCCAGCTCTATCCTTCTATGTCATTATGAGATCCATGTTTCTATATGTTTCTAGTTCTCAAGAATAGTTAGAAATTTAAAGAGTATGTGTTATCTACAAATGTTTAAATGTTGGGCATAGTTAAGTATTTTAAAACTCATTCATAGGTCACAAATTTGAAAACTGTGGCAAGGGCAAATGTTTATGACCCATGTGATTTTCTCAGACAGACCATGCTAGAGATGTGTCATGCTAAGCCCAANAGATGGCTCCATTCTTACAGAAGAGAGCTAATGGCTACGGAAAGTAGATATCAAGTGTTTCCAAGTAGACCATAAACCATAAAGAGTAGGCGCAATGCTCATTTTGATTTTTCAAGGCTTTGTATTTAACACACTGTAATTTGAAAAAATAAATGATTAGATAAATAGATAAATGCAAAAATGAATAAATAAACACAGTGTGATTCATTAAAGATTATGAGCAGGTCAACAATAGGAATAAGAAAAGAAAAAAAAGCTAAGCAAAGCATGGCCATCTATAGCTTTTTTTTACTCTCTCAGGTAGTGACAACCTCATGCTATCATCATGTCATAGTCTCCATCATGGTCCTTACCTTCAGGTTTCACAAGATGAAGAAATTCCAATAACTGCTTCTCTTCAGGTCATTCTGTCAAGAAGCCAAGAACAGAATGGGTATAAAGACTGAAACATGCCTAATGTCCTTAGGGAGCATCCTGATGTCAGGGTCCAGAGCCCTACCGGTTCCTGAAGGGACTTCAGCTGTGTTCTAACCCACTTTGTCTCTGGAGTTTCTGCAGTAAATCTTACCCTGGATGGAAATTAATTTTAGCTTCCTCAATATTAATAACAGCATTAAGGACTGGTATAATAAAAGTTTATTGACTAATTTTCCACCATAATTTGCCTGTGATTCCTGTGCAGCCATATTATACTTTTATGAAATGGAGATACTGTGTTCGTAGGCTGCATAATAATGATAGTAAAAAAATGAATGATACTTTGAAAATCATTCATTGGGATCTGAGACTTTTGGGTTTAGAAATTTTAATACTGTTTCCATGGGAGATGTGTTGAATAATTTTTTAAAATAATAAGGGGAACTTCCCAACTGGAAAAGAGCTAAAAATTATATAATGTATCCATAACAGGTTCATGTGTTATATGCTCAGAAATAGACATCTTTTTGAAAAGAAGAGCCTGTTGCCAAGGGTTATATTGACAATGTATGAGTGTCATACTCGCGCCAGAAAAATAGTAATTATAAGAGGAATCATAAAATGAATGAGAATTAACCATTACTTTATTTCAGGTACCATGCTAAGCATAGACCTGATTTTCCTCATGTCTCACAACCAGTTTATAAGGTTACTTTTCTTATTATATGAAGAAATATGTCTACTATATCCTGAAGTTACATTGCTAGTGAATGATATCACTGATGCTATAGCTTAGCATGGAGATGTGCATTTAACACAATTTTCAACCAACACCATGGTATGGACGTGATAGGGAAGGGAACCAGAAACTAGCAGACTCTAAAAGTTGATTATAGGTGTGAATTGAAACAAAAAGACATAGTCAGAGTAGAATGCTTTTCCTCAGGGCATAGGATGCTATGAGTTAAATGGAAGTCTCATCAGAGCCAGAGTTGGCTGTTAAAACAAGCCCAGGGGATGCTAAAATTAAACACAGTCTCAGGAACGGACACCGGGGTCAGAGTCATAAATCAGAATGAGGGTTGGGATAGATGGAGCTAAGATCTTGCCGTTAGAGTCAGGGATGAAGTTGATGGACACTGGCAGTAGCTGTCTATCCAGATATGATGGCACAGGGAAGGTAACGTGCTCAGAAGTAGCAGATGAGGGCTCACTGGCAGAGAACTGATCTGGAAAGGCTCTTCGGGCACCTTTTGTGTCATGTGACTGTCTGGATGAAGTCCTTTGAGAGTGTTCACTGTTCATATTGCAAAGTTGGGTGTCTTTAATGATTGTCATTGATCTTTTATACCAGTGAAGTCCATACCTTTTATTTCTTTTTCATATTGACCTAGTCTTTTACCCTTGGAACTGAAATCTTCAACATCTCATACCACAGATAGGAAAAAAAATTATATATCCACTTCCTTCTCAAACAATTTCTCAGACTTCTGCATAAGGAAGAGCCCTTATAGAAGGTTGGTGGGGATGTGTTCTTCTTTTTTATTTTTTATTTTGTTTCATTTTTGGCACAATGGTCTTTTGCCCACAGATCACAAGGGAAAGCAGGGGTGTCAAACACGCAGGGGTCTCTCCTCAGTGAAGGAGACAAAATACCTGTTTTCCCACCCAAGATTCTGGGAGTAGATAGTTATCAACCTAATGACCTTTGTACTATCTGTGGAGGCAGATCTCACCCAAATCTTCCAGAATGATTGTCCCAGACTCTCCCTGCCTAGACCATTATCTTTAGCTTTCAGTCAATAGAACCCGTTCTTAGGGAAAAGTCACATGTATTGTATGGCCTCCTTCAGAGACCACACTAGACTCTAGGCCTATGGAACCTACCCTCAAGGTCACGTGTATTTTGCAAAGGAGTTGCTATGTCATTACACTTTAAGCTTTATTGTGTACCTGAAATTGGTTTCTAGGGAATGATTTTCCCTAGAAACCTGGAATTGGAATGATTGTTGCCTGGAATCTTTTCCCCAAATTGTATTGTGTTTTAAAGAAAATGAACTGTCTGGCACCGGACTCTCCGAGGTTTGTTTCAGGTTGACGAAGTCAATCTGAACCAAATTTTCATTCTTATCTCTTCAAAGTCCATTTCTCTATGTGACACCTGCAGGGCCCTCCTCATCAGATTGCTTCTAATGGAAAACTTTGAATTATGTGTCTATGTATATGTGAATTTGGGTTTATATTCCTGACATGGATCCTCTACAAAATAGTAGATGCTCTTCACTGCCATTTCTCTAGCCCCCTTATTATATTTGATAAACAAATTTCTTTGAGAAGCATAGGATATGATGTTAGAGTAGGTGTACCAATAATCTACCTATACTTGTAGGGGACTATCCAGGACCTATGCCAATAGGCCATGCCAAGACCCTGTAATCACTCCCACATAGACTAAATGACTTAGTGACAGTATTCATATCCACACACAAGGACAATGTATCAGTTGTTGGAGGAAGTCTGACAGCTTCCATTTCCAGAATCTACCCATAGCAGTTGTCCAATCAAGGCATCAATTCACTGGGATAAATGTAATAATGATAGAATTGTCAGAGGGAGAGAAGCCAGCATCCTCTTTCTTAGCTAATCACAGTGAAAGAACAAACCCAGAAGAGACAGAGGACCAGCACCCATAGTCTAGTAGAGATCTTAGACACTGGGATGAAACCAGACCTAGGAAAGGGCTCAATCAGGAATCAGGGCAGCTTAAATGAAGTACAGAGAAGCTCCAGAGAGCTCCAAGGAGATATATAAATATATATGTATATATATTATATATATATGAAAGAAAAAAAGAGAACCTCTAGAAGGGTGGGTCCAGCTGTGACATAAGTGACACCGTAGATAACAGTAGATAACATTTATGCCATTGGGGATTGGCATTTCTAGGACAAGAGAAAGATAAAAGAGAACTAAGACAGAGCAAAGTCTGTTTTGAGACATTTGTTTGCCTGGTTTCAGGAGGTTGTACCTGTTTTTCTTACGTATTATCTATGTAGAATGTAAACACATAATTAGAAGAAGAGAAAACAATGTCTGTGGCTTCACATCTACTAGACCAAGCTGAAAGCAGAGGGTAGCAAATTTGTCCCCAGCCCTAAGTGTGCCAGAGCCATTAACTAATTGAGTGACTCTGAGCTTCAGAGTGCAACAGGCCTGTCAAGGTCTGTTTTCCTGCTTCTATCACCTTGGACATTTATTTATCTTGTCTAGATACCACCTCCTTACTTATAAATGGGTGTAGTCATGTCTACTTCACACTGGTGTTCAAAATCAAGAATGTGAATTGCAGAATTTGAATCAGAGCATATTTTGATATTGTATTTAGTAATGGAAGCTATAATAGAAGACCATTTGTGGTCTTCTGTTGTTAGAAATCATTCTTTCCCTTCGTTCACTGCACCATCCTGGCTTTAGGAAATGAACCAGGGTAAATGAGACGTGAGAGAGAAAATTATTAACAGTGGGAGAGTCAATGTTGGAAAGCAGGGAAAACATCAAGCCACTGGTAGTCTTGGTGATGAGATGAAGGACAAGAGTGACAGGAACAAAGTTGCTAGTTTTCTTCATCCTGGCCTCAACTCTCAATGAGTCCCAATGGGATGCTTTTATTTATTTTTTTTTAAGTAAAACTTGTTAAGGTGGGCATTTGTATTTTCTTTTGTCATTTAGAAATGTGTATGAAAAAAACAGAAAAATAGTAAGGCAGGGTTGGTGAAGAGGAGGCAGGTGTGCCAAGAAGAGATGGCTGCAAAGGAAGCCATTGGAG
>LZPO01098916.1:0-14794 GCA_001675575.1 Neotoma lepida | reverse complement strand
CTTAATGTTGATGTCTTACAACGCCCAGCCAGTTCCTTTCACAGGATATAACATTTGGTTAGGGCAAAAATGTTCTTTGAGCCCTTCTAGAGGAAATAACTCCTTTGTCTTCAGTATTTGAACTTCAGAAGAGCAACAGAAAACATCAGCAAGAAAGAGAAAGAACCCTTTTAGCGCTCCTGGGATTCAACAGGGTGGCTCCAGGATGTCTAGGGATTTCAAACTTGATGCTAAGACTACTGAGCAAGGAAGGAACAAATATCAGCCCTGAGATAAGGAGAGAGCTCAAAATAGTAGGAACAAAGGAGAGCTTATACTGTCTGTAGAATACGATGTGATGACAGCAGAGAGAAGCGATGCTGCTGGGGAAGAGGGACTTGGACAAGAGGCAGAATAAAGGAATCCTAAATACTCATCAGTTCAGTTTCTAGGAGGAGAAAATATGCAAGGGACACTTCTACCTTTCAAAGGTGGTTGCTCAAACACAAGGGACCCCACTTGGCTAGTGTTTGTTCTTTATCTAGGCTACCAAGAGCCCTTAGATTTGTTAGTGGGAGCTGAAAATCACAGAGGCCGTCCTCTGTGGTGTTTTCAAGAGGCTCCCACTGCTAGCTTATGGGGATGGTGTGTTTCCTTCTGGGCCAGGTGACTTGGGAGCTGTGTTACTTCTTTTTCCTTGCAATCAAAAACAGGGCTTAACAGTTTCCTTGGTCTTATCATGGAAGCAGGTCCCAGGTAGAAAGACAGACATGGCTGAACCATATTTGGGGAATCGGAACCACCTAGGGTGTTTACTTGAGACAATAACATTTTCTACTGGGAAAAGGTTACCTGCTCTTGCAGTAGCACACTCCGATCTCTCATTGGCTCCATCTTATGGGTACTTGGAGAGGGCACTGTCAAGTTTGTTAGTGAGAGAAGTAAGATGCCAACAGAGACCCATCTATCTACATCCAATCTCATGCTAGAAGCCGCATGGAATGAACTCACGGTCTTCTTGGGAAGACACAGTGACGTAGCAATTTGGGGTTCTGGTTTGAAATGAGAGAACTGATACAAAAAGAAATTAATTTGTTTAGCCCAATGTCAGTCTTGTAAACGTCAGGACTAGTACTATGCTGTGTGACATTACCAACGCCTACATTCTAAGTTTTATTATTTTTCAGGGGTTATTAAGATGTAGGTTGTGCAGCCAGCCAAAGGCCTTGAGAAGAAACAGAAAATTAGACATTTGTTGAAATTTGGTAATTAATCATACTTTGTCTCCTTTTGAATTCTAGGCCAGATGGACAGTGGGATAAGATGAATGAGCAGTCAGGCTCCCCTTTCCCCCCACTGGAAACAGAAGGTTGGAAAACATGGCTGAGAGGACAGGCTGCAATCAGGATTTCAAGCTGTTTCCCCATGGGTGGAGCCAGTTTCCTCACCCAGCTGCAGGCAGCACCCTGAGGCTGCCTGGCTGTGCTTCAGACCAAGTTTGCTGAGCATGGGGAAGAGCTGAACAGACATGGAGGTCACTAGAGTCTGCTGCAAGGGTCAAAGCTATGGTGTTGTGTTCCTTCATCCGTCCTTGCCAGTCCACTGCTTCACTCTTTAATGAGTAGGAAATGGGTGAAGGACAGAAAAGTCAGACCATTTTTCTCCTGTTTTTGCTTTCTTAAGAGTAGAATGGAATGCTTCTCCCTTTCAAGGACACAGGGAGATTTAACATTTGTTTCCCACGAAAGAGAGAAAGTGCATTCATTCTCAGGACTTTCTATTTCGGATTTGAAGGGAAGATTTAAGATCATTTCTGGTTGGTGAGCTTATTTTAGGTGATAGATCTTGTGGTTAGAAGTAGGTCTGCCACCTGTGAAAGCAAAGTTGATGTGGACTCATCTGCTCAAAGTGAGACAACCCCACTTTATCAGCAAGTGAAATATTGGTTAGCTTTAATTGTCAACTCGACACAACCTAGAATCACCAGGGATGAGAGTGTCGATGAAGAATTGTCTATATACTGGGTTGGCTTGTGGGCAGTCTATGGGAGATAGACTTCAGTTAACCAGTGTGAGAAGACCCAGCCCCTTGGGATAACACCGTCCCTTAAGCAGGGAGTCCTGAACTGTGTAATAGTGGTGAAATGGAGCTGAGCAGGAGGAAGCGAGTGAGCACAAGTACATTAGTCTCTCTCTGTGGATGTGGGATGACCAACTATTCCAAATCCCTGATGCCTCGACTTCCCTATAACAATGGAATAAACTTGGGATTGTAAACTCAAATACCTCTCTCTCCCCTAAGTTGCTTTTTGTCAGGGCATTTTATCTCAGCAACAGAAATGAAACTGGACAAGAGGGAAGCCAGGTACTGAATGGGACTGAAAAAAATAACGAGAAGGGTAAGGTTGAAAAAAATTCACATTCCTGTTTCATTAGGTAGAGTAAGGGAGAGTCAGTGAGAACATTTGGTTGAGAGGAGGACGTCAATTTAGGCAAACATGGAGCAACACAGACGAGAAAGACATATCAAGAGAGAAGATATCACAGCTACAGAAAAATACGTTAAAGGCACCTTTGATATTAGTAGAAACTGTTGACTAATTAAGTTGAACCCTCATGATGAGACTACATCAGAACACTTGTTTCCTTGCCGAGGGATGAGCACAGGTGTTCAGACTGCATGGGATTTGGTGTGTGAGCCAGCTGTGTTGTTTTTATGTCAGCACATGACATTTAATTGGGGAAAGAGCTGGAACTCAGTCTCAATTTGGTGCCTTTTAAGGTGAGTGGCTGCTAATGTTTGGGTTGCATGGTGTGTTTTCCATGTCAGAGATGCATTTACACAGGGATGAGGTAAAAAGTGTGACTTCAGTGTATTGTGAACAGCATGGTGGTCCATCCCAATTTTATCTAATGAGTTTAGCCTATTATTGAATAATGATTTTCCCGAGGATTCTTTATGGTCACTAACACGGTTATTACTCTTTTTTTACCTTAACACATAGGTTAGTCAGCCCTACCAACAAATGACCCTTTATAGAGACAAGGATTTGAGTTCCATGAGTAACAGTCACCCTCTGTGAGTCTAGGCAAGTGGCCTTGTTCATCCCCTTCACAGATATTTCTTAAGCACCTTCATCTTTTCAGCACTGGGCATGATTTCTTCCATCTTGGGATTCAAAACTTGGTGGGGAAGACAGACCACAAAGGAAGTTATTACCGCCAAGTGCACTAATGCTATTTTAGGGGACACACAGGAAGGAACTTGCGGTGGTGTAGAAAAGAAGATGCATGTGTTTTGAAAGGTCGGATAAAGTTTCCTCATGCTTCTAGCTGAGACTTAACAGGTTCAAAGACTCCATGGGGAACTGGCCCTTCACTAAGAGGAAACTTAGCCAGGGAGACAAGAGAGGTTAGCATGTTGCTCAATTTAGAGAATTTCGGGTGTTTTTGTTTGTTTGTTTGTTTTGTTTTAGTGTAAGGGAGAAGAGTTGGGTAGAGAAACTGGGTAGCAGAGATCAGAGTAATGAGATGGGAGTAGGTCTGGAGAGATAGTTGTTTCGTTGCTTCAAATACAAAATAGCAACAATAATGTCCACCTGAACATGCATATTCTGATAGTCAGAAATGTGCATGGATATTGGGAGGTCGGGAAGCCCTACGGGAAGTGTAAGGAGTGGATGAAGCCCTGGGTGAATGTGTGTCATTGACAAGGACCACTGCTTCAGACCCATGGGAACTGACAAAGCTTTCCTCGGTCAGATTCAGTATGAGTGTTTAAAAATGTTTGATCAGTGTGTGCAAACACTAGCAACTACAGCTTCTTTCTCCTGGATGTCTGCAGCCTGAGACTGCTCACCTACAGAGATGCTCTAAGGAGCGGAGCTAACCCCTTCCCCTGTGCTAAACAGAATAAACATGCTGGGGTTCCGGGTTGGGTGGTTGCACAGTCCGTGCTATGCCATCAACATGAACATGCCCCAACTGGCCCTAGCTGTTTTGTACTGATGTCTATCCTTTCCTCACTCCCTTGTCAACCCAGTCAGGTTTCCCGGACCAAGCCACGAAGGCTGACACACATGCGTCAGTTTCAAATGACAAATCACTACACAAAAGCTAACCATCATTGCTGTGGATTGGCTGCAGAATTGGGCCTACTCTTCCACTAGCAAAAATGATTTTGAACGGAATGATTTTTTTTTGGTTATCTTATTGACTAACATTGCAGTACAGCAAGACTTCTGAACTAAGATACAAATTGCAATGACATGGCATATTTGTGTGCATGTGTGTATGTGTTTTCTCTTCCTCATAAATTTTCATCTCTGCCTTTGTTAATTCAACATCTGGCACAAGTGGTTCACTAGTGGAAGTTGTTGTCCAGAACCCTCAAATTCCATCTTATAGGCAATCGCTGCACATGGACAGGGTTATAAAATCTCTCTGGGCAATTGTTTTCTGCTCTATTACCATAAATTCTCAGCCCTCTCAGTGGAGAGTTGAATCAGGCTTAAATATTTTTTTAAACCCATTTCAGTTTGCACTTTCTGGTTTTGTTCCCAAGAATAATAAATTTGAGCAATGCACTGCGAGCCATTTTCACACTAGCCAGCCAGTATTTGTCCTCTGCTGGATAAACCCAACGCCTGGAGTTTTGTGCCCAGCATGTGGCTCAGATCATTCTATAAGCCTACGATTTTGTATTTTTATGTTTTCTTCCTCTAATGAGAGAGACCCCAGTGCAGTAAGGGTTCGGCCTGCTTAATCACATCACCCTGACTTCTGGTCAATTTCTGTTATCTAAGGAAATGTAGGTGTAGCAGGTAAATAGCATCTCAGTCCTTCTGTACCCCATTTCCAAGCTATGGAGCTTCTTGGGGAGAGAATGAACGAAGTTTGGAGACAGAGGCCTGATGTGAAGCAATCATTAGCGTGTCAAGTCTCTTATTTCTCTTAAGACTACAGAAAGGGAAATTCCAGAAACTACAGCGTTATGTTCAGGATGGATTCTTGGTGTTTATCAGGACTTGTCTGTACTTTAGTTTTTGGAATTGATTGGGATTAATGTTTTTGGAATCACTGATGTCTTTAACTTTAAAAAGTATTTCCTTTGATACCTGGAAGACTGGGGAGGTCTCAGTGAGGTGCCCAAGTCAATGATGTCTGGGTTGGAAGGCAAACTGTAAAGGACAGCGTAGAACATGCAGCCAACTACTTTGGAAAATTGAAGAGGGTATTTGAGCAATGTGTTTTCTATTCTAGAAAAGTCCAGTTAACCTGGAATATTCCTGGGAATCTGTGTATGTGTTTGTGTACAGATGCACGCTGGTGGTGGAGTAACCAATGAGCCATAACAATGAGATGAAACGAGGCTCTGGCCTGAACTGCTAAATCCTTCGCTTTCAAATATCCACCGTTTTTTTCTTTGGCAGGGTACCTGGAAAGCTCAGATGTCCTTGGAAGCTGGTCGCACTCTCCCTTTGTGGTTGTTGTGGTCAGCGTCCAAACAGCCAGCTACAGCTTCTGCTTTTGTGAATTGGGCGGTTGAACTTGAACCTGACTGTATGCCATGGCCCTGGCTGCTTGGCTGGTCCCCACCACTTCCGGGGCTCTGCCTGAGCCTCCCGGACATCGCCCTGTGGTCTTCACTGTGTAGTTGGAGGTGCTCTTCATTTCCGGAATGGCCTCACTCTCATTTCTTACAGCGCCCCCTAGCGACGCCACATTTCCACTTGGTTGTCTTTTCTGCCTGTACGTGAGCGTGAACTGCCTAGGGGTATTAGATGTAGTGAACAAAAAGAAAACAGAATACACAGTTAAATTTGAGTTTTAGATCAACATTGCAGAATGTTTTTGCGTAAATATGTCTCCACTGCTGCATGGAGCGTACTTAACCCAACACAGTTTTTGTTGTTGTTATCTAAAATTCAGTTTAACTAGGCGCCATGCAGAGGGCTGGCAACTTTGTGAGCTTTGAGTCCAAATTAGTGCCTTTCCGCATCTTGTCCTCCTATCATCCTTAGTATATAACTGGGATAACAGATTCTGAATAGAGAACACAGGACTTGTAAAATTGCTTAGGCTCTTCAGAAGGGAACACACACTAGGCAATGCAGAGGTGGACCAGGGCAGAGTTAACACATATAAAAGACACATTCTCTTCAAGCTTTCTGCCTAAACACTAGTTCCTCTAGTACTGTAACCTGGATTTCTGCATGTGTAGACCTTGAATTTGGCCTACAAACATGGTTCTACTCATCTCGTTTTCATACAGTTGGGTAGAATTTAATGATGCAGACATCTGAATTTTGAAAAAAGCGAAGTATTTACACATATCAGTTGGGCTGGACCAGGTCATTTCTTGGAAAATTCAGTATGGACACTCATTTCCAACTTGCCCTTTCTGACCTAAAATATAAGGACAGTATTTTTTCATGGCAGTGTTATCAATTCTGGGGAAAATGGTTTGATGATTCCTCAGAAATTAAATGTAAAGCCACCATATAACAGCAGGACACTTCTGGGTAGATGGCAGAAGGAACAGAAAGGTGGGGCTCAAACAGACATGTTCACTGCAGTAGTATTCATGACAGCCAAACACGAGCCCACTCAATTGCCCGTCAACAGGTCAGGTTTAACTCCAAGATTCATCAGCAGGTGAATGACAAAATGTAGTATGGACAAATGCCTGAATGTTAGTCAGCCTTCAAGAGGAAGGACTATGACACTTGGCACAATACGTGTGAATCTTGAAACCACTTGTACAGAGTCACAAAAAAGCAAAGAAGTGAATCTACTTCTATGAGGAACCCAAACTAGCTAAACTCACAGAACTAGAAAGGAGGATTGAGTTGCCACAGGCATGGGGTACAGGTCAGTGTTTAATGATGAGGAAAAGTTCAGAGTTTGTTACACAAAACTGGGAAAATTTTAACACCATGGGAGGGTGCGCTTAGCATTGGTGAAGATGTAAGTTTTACTATCATTTAAGAGCAAACAAGAAAATCTACCTTCCTGATTGTTCTCTAAATCTGTACACACACAGTATTACTTTATCCACTATAATTGATTGGCCAGGCCGATCCCTCAGGCCACTGGGTTAGATAGTCATCTACAGAGAGCTTTGCAGTCCCTCCCGGTGGACTCTCACCGGGTTCTGGCCTCTGTGGTTGGATTTAATATGCCTCAGCTTCAGTTAACTGCAAACATATTGCTTTCATAATTTGGTTACAAATAGGAGAGAGTTTATCCTTTATTTACACATAATTTTGGAAAATTAGACGAATACAGGAGATACGTGGATCAGAATGCCTGATAGGCAGTGGGGAGAACAAATGTTTTAAGATCATCTTAAGAAAATCTCTACAGTACCATCTGGTCCCTGATCCTTGTACATTTCCCTCTTTTTACTTACATACCTTGTTCCAGAAATACAAAGCCCCAAGAATTTTGGCTTCTAAATGGAGGAAATAAAACAAAGAAAAACCAAACTGCCACAGCTAGATTACCACTGCTGTGGGTTTGATCTGGTACATCTACCAATTGCCCATATATCCAAAGCTGCTTCCTCAGGGTGGTGGGATTGGGAAGTGGTGGGAATTGTAAGAGGGAGGACCCAAGGTGGGATTGGGAGGTGGTGCGAATTGTAAGAGGGAGGACCCAAAGGGAGGTCTGAGGTTATGAGAGTATGCCCTCCAAGGGGGTAAAAGGATCTTGACATCTTCTCCTCTTTCCTTTGGTCTAGGCACTGAGGCAAGTGGCTTCCTCCACCATCCACTCCCTCAGATGATGTTGCCTAACCACAAGCCACAAGGAAAATCCTGAAAGTGTGAGCGCAGAACAAGTCTTTCCTTTTACTAGATTATCTCAGGTATTTGTTACAGCTAATTCACACAACCACCATTCAAGGCAATGATGATAAAATATTTAAAAGCGATGAATAATTTATTATAATCTTGTAGACTAATGTGTAACTTTCTTCAACATTCTCTTGAACGTGATGCCAATACCCCTCCTTTAGTCAATTATTCTTTAGCTGATTCCCATCCGATGTGTTTCTCTTAGAGACCATTTTAATTCTCAGGGGTGGGGCAGGGGGAACGTACCACTCAGTTTTGACAGTTTTTAGAAATGAAGAGTGGGTGATCTCTTGGTTCCACCATCATGCCAAGAAGCAGCTCTGCTTTTGCAAAACCTTACTGCCGTGAAATCAGGCCAGGAGTCTCCAAACAGCTGGGGACTTTTGAAGTTTTGTGTAAAATATTTTGGGGAGAAATGTTCAATACAACATCTCTCATTTTAGGTGCTGAGGGTCTGCGGACTCAGCCACAATAAAATAGAACCCTACCATTTCCACGACTCATTCACTTACTGGGGAAATACAAGCACACAATTAAAATGCCCTGTAGCATTTTGAATTTGATCTCAGCAAATGAGTAATCAATCAGGTGTACCCTGAAGGAAACCACCACAAAGACTTTATTTACCTAGTATCTTTCTTTGGTTTGTATAATCCAGAGAACTGTCTGAACTTTCACGTGAGAAGAACTATGCCATCAGTCCTTAAGTGCCAGACTTGTTTACGGCTTTCTATGTCATTTCATAGTCCTGGTAATGGCCCATCAAGACCCACTCAAGTGCTCCCTCATGTGACCACAAGCTGGCACCTGCCTGGACACAGTTTGTGCTTCAAATGGACACAGGAAATGCTTCATCTGGACACAGGAAGTCTCACCATTTGAGACTCTATTTATCTCCAGCTTTCCTACTTAAAAATTCTACTAAACAATACTTATTACCCTTCCCATATTCTCTTTACACAAACTTCCATGGAACGTTCTCCAAATTCTGTAAATGACAGCAAAACTCTCGCAGCAAGAACGAGGCAGGAGGCAAACATCCAGACAGTCGGGCGAAGTTAACCACCACTGAATGGCCGATTAACAAAGGTGAGCAGGGGGAAGCCCACTGACAGGCCACATTGTCTGAAAGAAACACCCCCACTGTAATCCAGCGGCAGGAAATAATGTCCGCCGAGAAATGTTTTCCATCTTGTTCCCGCAGTAATAAAATCTCATCACGTGAGTTGTAATCAGCCTGTAACTTCATCCATGTGATACTCCAGCCTTTGTTCTCTCTCTTTCACTCTGCCTGGTTTTGCCTGGGAAGACTTTACAGTTCCATTGGGAGAGGGGGTCAGAAAAAGATCTGCTTGGTACAATTTAAGCTTTTAGCGAGCATTTATCCCCCTCCCCTTGCCTAAGACCACAGCCAATTGCTATTCCTCCCCTTTGAAAGAGACTCTGGCTCTACCTGCTCTTTCATCTCCTGTGTGGAAAATGTCTATCAGCTGGAAACCCAACGACTCTTCATTTTGAAGGATTTTCGTTGTAAGCTGTTGGAGGCCTGAGCTAAGGTTTCAGGCAGAGGTAACTTCAGTAGCTCAGCTGGTTTCCACCCCCACCTTGCCTGCAGGGATGGCTTTCTGAATGGATAAGCTCTTTAGCGCTTGCAAATATATGCTTGCGGGTATCTGAGAGAGGTTCATGGAAACCGACACTTGGAAAAAGAGGAAGGAGAAAAGAATGAGGAGAAAAAGAAGGAAAGAAAGAAGAGAGAGAAAGAAAGAAAAGAAAGAAAGAAAGAGAGAAAGAGAGAGAGAAAGAAAGAAAAAGAAAGAAAGAAAAAGAAAGAAAGAAAAAGAAGGAAAGAAAGAAAAAGAAAGAAAGAAAGAAAGGAAGGAAGAAAGAAAGAAAGAAAAAAGAAAGAAAGAAAGAAAAGAAAGGGTAAAAGGCAAGTGAAGTTGAATCCAGCAGCTTACAGAGATTAGAAAAGTTCACTCCAGATGGAAAATTTTATGGGAGCTGGAGAAAAATGTATAAGTGAAATATCAGTATCATAAAATAACAGGAAATAGTGTAATCTACCTGATGGAGAAAATTGTCACTTTAAAAAATGTATTCTAATTTCCCTCAAAATTGGTCTTGTTTTTGAGCCAATAAACTGCAGCTGAGCTGACCACGGCCTTTCCTTCTGCCAGACTCGTATTTGCCAGCAGAATTCTCCTCTGTGTGTGTTTACAATTGAAACTTTTCCATTCTCTTTTTCTTCTAATTAAAACAAAACCCACCCAGGGGCAGACGGAAATCATGCAATAAGGAGGGAAAATTGCTAATAATCTGGGTGAGTTATGATTCAAAAGTTTGAGGAAAATCAGAGTGAGTGCGGGAGCAATGGTTGCAGAGCAAATCTGGGGTCAACCTGAAGAAGTGGACTGGGGGGAAATCCTGTGTTTTCTTTTTGTAGGTAATAACAATAATACAATTTAGTTGAAGTATGTGCACGGGTGAGGAGAATCCGGCTGGTGGTTGCCCAAGGCACTCACTCTAGGGAAATATGATATTGATGCCTTTTTTTTTTCTTCATTTCTTCTTTTTCCTCCCTTCAACTCCCTAGGTTGGATTTCATGACTTAGTTTCCTGAACAGATGAAGAAAAGCATTCTCGGTTGCTCAGGTAAAGTATTAGCAGTATTCATTTCCTTTATCTATATAAATGATTTTGACTGGGATAATTGTGGCATTCCCAACAGTAAGGGTTAGAATTGGGTTCACAGCCCATCACACACACACACACACACACACACACACACGCACGTACGCACACACCCTGTCACGAAGTTTGTTCAGACATTGTTTGAGAATCAGTCAATGGGAAGATGAATTAGAACTCAAATGTGTAAACAGAAGTAAGGATGGTACAGGGTATAGGACTGGAGACACAGGTCAGAGGTTAGAGCACTGGCTGCTCTTGCAGAGGACCCAGTTTCAGTTCCCAGGACCCACAGAGTAATTCACAAGCATCCGTAACTCCAGTTCCAGGGAATCTGATGTTTCCTTCTGATGTTTGTGTGCTCCAGGCATGCACTGTGGTGGATCTACACACAGGCAAAACACTCATATACATAAAAATAAAAATTACAATGAAATAATGATGAAAAGTCAAAAGTGTAATATATTGCAAGAATCCAGCAGGTAAAACTTCAGGGTTTAGGAGATGGAGGGATAGGATGGGATCCAGTGGCACCACATTGGAAGGGTGACAGTTCTCTGGCACCATTAACATGCAGGAATGAGACATCATTCCACAAGTTTGCATATATTTTATTTTTTTTTTAATTTCTTTTAAAACTTATGTGGATGCATATGATTGTTGGAATCCATGAGTTCAGTTACCTTTACAGTCTAGAAGAAGGCATCAGATCTGGGGGTAATAGGAGATTGTGAGGCATCTAACATGGGTGCTTGGAACATGTCTTCTCAGAGAACAGGACTTAGTCTTAACTGCTGAGCCATCTCTTCAGCCCTGTACACAATTTGAATAGAGCTTTGTACAGTCATCAGCTCATTCACTAATTTAACAAATATTAATTCTGCTGGGATAATGATATGGAGAGAGACCAGGGACACGGTCTGTACACACCTCCCATGGAGTGTTCATGTTACCAATATATCAATGATCTATTTGAACACTCTGCCGTCTTTGAAGACTTGTTGACCTTGGATTGTTGGCATCAGCTGCAAACTGAGCAACTCATCAGAAGGTTTTAGATGAGATGTCAGGACAAATGCCACTGAAGGAAGTTCAAATATGTCTATAAAATTTCAAACAAAGATGGCGGAACAGGTGTGGTTTCCCAAGGAAACAACCTGATAAGTTTTATGGATTGTGCAGAATCTGGTGGAAAGCAGAAAAGGAGAAAGGCTGCTTCTACCAGAACTACAGCATGAGAATGAGAGAGGGAAAGAAGTGGTTTCCATGCTTCAGGGGCATACACTCTTGCTCTTGCACACACGGGCTTGCTCCAGGAAGCACGGCATGTATTTGGACGGTAGATGCTCTGGCTAGTCACAGAAGGTTGAGGAGACAAGTGGTCTCTGAGACTAATGCAAGCAAACACCAAGTTCTTTGACTTACAGAGTTCTTCAGTCTATTGTGGAAGGTAAACTCTGGAAGGGAGGACAGAGATCTATATGCAGCTTAGTGAAAGCTCCAGACCCTGGACAAGCCATGGACACAGCATGGATAAGGGGTTGGTCCAATGAAAGCTGCAGACCCTGAACAAGCCATGGACACAGCATGGATTAAGGGGTCCAGTGAAATCTTCAGACCCCAGAAAAGCCATGGACACAGCACAGATAAGTGATTCCCACCATTAGAGTAGGTCGAAACATCTGCTCAATTAGTGTTTATAATGACAAGAAAACAAGTTGTCAATAAATTAAGTCATTTTGGTTTTAAGATATAGAATAAACAAACAGTTATTTCCTTTAGAATGTGTGTGTGTGTGTGTGTGTGTGTGTATGCATGTGTGTATTGTATGCTTGAGTATTTGTGCGCAAGTGCACTCACACATATGGGACATGAGGCCAGAGGTTGACATCAGGATGTTTTTCCTTAACCAGTTCTCCAGCTTATTTTGTTTGGAACATGCTCTCAGTGCACATAAAGCTCTTCATTTTGGTTAGGCAGGCTGGCCAGTGAACCCTTTGGATTCTCGAGTTTCCACAACCCCCTAGTGTTGGGGTAATGGGCATATGCCCCAGCAATGGGATTTTTAGGGGATTCTAGCAATCTGAACCCAGGCCCTAAGTCTTAAGCATTTTATTCAGTGAGCCTTCTCCATGACCCTCAAGTAAAATTTCAAAGAGGAATTAATCGAGTTTCTATTCTTTGGGCTTTGATGCTAATTGAAGAATAATTGGATATTCACAGTTCTATTTGTTATGCCCTGGATTGTTTAGAAAGAAAGATGAAAGACAAGTAATAATATGTGCACAGTTGGTTTTATAGGCTTAATAAGTCTATGATTTTGGAGTGAGAGGAGGGGTCGTCCCGAGAAAAAGCAAAAGCAGAATTGATGTGATGGGCTATTTAACCTATTGTTGCTTCATGACAGGTAGCAGAGACACACTACAGGTGACTCGGGAAAGTGTGTTCACAAACCTTGTGTAATGGTGAGTGCTTGTAATCCCAGCACATGAGAGGCAGAAGAAAGAGGGTCTGAAGTTTAAGGCTAGTCTGAATTATACAATGCAACCTTGCCTCAAAAATAAAAGCTATGTTCATTCATTTTATGGAGAATAACTTTCTGAGAAGTGTGTAAGGAACCTCCCAGAGCAGTCAGAGACAGCAGTGGGAAAATGGTCCTCAGTTCTCTCTGACCTCCTGTTTCCTGTTGTTTTAGATTTGATGCTGGGGAAGTTAATTTTCTGGAGGTTTAGACTAGAGCATCTTCCTCCCTGTGGCTGCTCAGGAAATCAGATCCGCCGATCCCCAGTGTGGTATTCCAACTAAGGTTTGAAGGGGACAAGTAACTTGGCTTGTGTGGGATGCTGATGAAGAGAGAATGAAGGAGGCAGGGGGACCTCTGTGTAGAACACAAGGTCTCTACCCATCCCACCAGCCCGAGGATGCCAACAAAGCCCTCCTCCATGAATCTGCCTCCCTTGTTAGCTCTCATAGTGTACTTCATTCCAGTCCTCCTTACATCATTCCCTCATTCCATCCTTGTAAGCTTCATGATGCAGGAACAAGTTCAAATATTCTCTCCACATCTCCATCTCCAGCATTCAATGGAGGAATGCAATGGGTGGTCATATACCACCCTCTCAAAATACCAGAATGGGAAGAAGAAAAAGAGGTTAAAAAAAAAGGAAAAAGTGAGAAGCCAGGTGTGGTAGTGTATACCTGCAATGCCAGCACTTTGGAGGCAGAGGCAGGGAGATACCAAGTTTCTGAGGCTAGTCTTGGCTGTAGAGTGAGTGTCTTTCTCAAGCAAAGAAAGACATCTTGAAAGAAAGAAGTAGGCCCCTAGTTTGAGCAGCTGGAAACACATCATCTGACTAACCTTTCATTCCACTGGAAAACATGGGCTGACAGATGTGACCTTCTNAACCAGGGGGAGTGGGCAGGAAGTATTGAGAAAAGATGTCCATGTATTCAGAAAATTCTCCATGATTCCCATTTATCTGCCCCTTTTCTTCACATGGATAAAAACCACTGTGACACACCAACCCACCCAGCATTTGGACCAACACTCATGTTAAAGGCAATAATGCATCCAAAGACATGAAAACTAGGAGAGTTACAGTGTTTTAGGAAAACCAGTAGACAAAATTTGGGGAGCATATGATATTGGGGCTTGTGTGGCTCACTGTCACTATTTTGTGATGTGTTGAGCAGACACTCAGCTACGTTTATTATGATAGACTGTCCAAACAAGGCAGGAAAGTTGTGGATGGCATCTGTGTTGCCCATCACGTGGGACTTCCTTACAGCAGCCAGGTGTGGATTTATTATACACCAAATAAAGAAGGCAGAGTCNCTCTCTCCTCACCTAATTTTAGAAAGCNTTTTTATAAGAAATGATTAAATCCCTAAACTAGAAATGGGAGTAGGAAAACCATACATGGCTTTCCAAAAATATATACTAACTGATGCCGAAGACCTATTCTTACATCAGAGCTGAGCACCGGGCTTCCCTTCCTGATCTGGTCAGTGTTCTCAGCTTTCTTGGGGTTAAACAGCCCCAAGAACAATGTTGCTACAAAACAGAGAGGAAAACACCAGACCTAGTTTAACTCAATTTCTCTGGATCGGGGTGGGTCACGTCATCCTGAAATAGCATGCAAACAGCCAGGATTGTCTCAAACCCCTTCTACTGTATTGAATTACCAAAGTAAATTGTGGCTATATTTTATCTGCAGTATCAGCAAGATCATATAACACAGTGGCGGAGGCTGGTATCACTTAAAA
>LZPO01098912.1:0-14841 GCA_001675575.1 Neotoma lepida | reverse complement strand
AAAATTCCTCCCAAATAAATAAGGGTAAACAGAGACAAAGAGCATATATTGAAATAGCAAAATGATACAATATGAAGGTATATACAATCTCAACACACTTCATTGATGTTCCAGCCCTATAAATATCAAACTATTTGCAACAAATGTCTTTTAAATAATACAAAAATTAAGAGAAGAATGGAAGTATAAATATTTTCATACATAAAAAAAAGAAATGTCATTATGTTAAATAGACTTATCANAAACTAAAGAGGTGCTTCCAGGATGCAGCATGCCTGCAATCCCATCACCTGAGATTTTCAAGCAGGAGATAATGAGGTATAAAGCAACATGNATGTGCTCTACACAGAGGCCCTGTCTCTAAGGTGAAAAAGTACCTCTAGTGATATTATTGAATGATAAAACACTAAGATAATATTTGGTCACTAAACCAGTATTTATGGCAAAATAATAAGGTAGGGATAGTTCTAGAAATATATTGGCAAAGCAAATATAAAATCTGTCCAAATATAAACTCTAACTTTTTAGAGAAAAGCTTATATTATACTGGGGGCAATTGTATTTCCTGTAATGCAAATAATGTATGTATTGACAAAACTCAAAAGAAACACTGATAAATCCAAGTTCATGATAGAATATATTAGCATACATCATTCCCTAATTGTTGTAACCATGCAAAAACAAGTGACTATTAAGGACATAGGGATCTAACGTCTTTGACCAGCACAAATTATATGCTTAACACAATGGGCTTACATAAAACACCACAGCCAGCAATTCATCTCAAGATCACACAAAACATTTATATTAAATAGCATGTAATTGCCACAGAGCAAGTGTCAGCACATTTCAAAGTATTGGCCTCATATGGATTACATTATCTGGCTAAAATGTAATAAAAAGAGTCATTAATAATAAGAAACAAAACCACAGAAAATACAAAAACTGGTATACCTAATAGCTTGTGTGTTAATGTNGTCACCACAGCAGAAAATGACAAAACCTTTGGAATAGGCTAATAATGAGTATTATATATCAAAATGTGACATACAGCTAAACGTCCCTTAGAGGACTAAGGATTTATATTAAAATAGAAGGAAACAAACACAAATATTAAACATTTTACTTAAGATATGGAGAAAAATAAAAATAAAGTGATGCTCGAATATTAAACCCAGAAATTATATGTAATTTCCAAAACAATGGAAGCAAGAAAAATACAATCTGAAAAGCAAAATGAAAAATTGAATACTTTATATATTCTAGACAGTAATCCTCCTCTTGGCCACTTGAAGCTGTTGGAGGATGTGCTGTCATTTTCTTCAGTGTTACAGCTGCTGTTAAGTATCCTTGTTCCATTAAACAACCTTCTTCCATACATGCTTGGGCAAGAAACTCTAATTAAACTCTATGAACAACATACAATAAGACATGAAAATAGGAAGGGGTTAGTTAAGGATTATGGTGGGTGTTGAAAGGCGTATAGAGGCAAATGCAGAGGAATTAAATTTATTATATCAATGTATGACACTGACAACAAAAACTAAGTAAATACAAGAAAAAATAAATGGCTCAAAAAAGGAAATAATATATTAAAAACAAAAAAAATAAAAGGGAGAAGATAATTTGCAATGAAATATAGATATAAAAACAGCAAAGACCCTGCAAAATTTCTTAAGAGAAAATATCAGATACTTAGGTAAGGTGGTAGGCTGAAGGCTACCTTTCTTTGAGTGGGTAGAGAGTTAGAATATGGAAAAAAAAGATTATATTCCAAAGATACAGAGGAAGAGTTTCACACATAAAGGAAGCCAGTGAAGAATCTAACTTGGCAAAGGTGCTTGCGTGCAAACCTAATGACCTGAGTTTGATGCCTGGGCCCATGGTAGAAAGAGAGAATCAGCTCCCCAGAATTGTCCTTTGATCTCCATGGNAACGTTATAGGCAGATGTTCACTCACACAAACTAATAACAAATAATGTGGCTTTGGCAATCCTATGAGGGAAGTGAGAGGATAGTTAAACTAAACAGAATAAGAATGGTGATGCAAGTTATCTTGCCAAACAATCTCCTGGTCCAATGAAAGAAGCAGACAGAAATTACTTCCAAAGGATAAGTGGGCATGCTGGACAGTTCTGTATTCAGGGCAAGCTCACAGGCCTCACAGTAACTTCAGAAATGGAGAGAAACCCCACTCTTGGCATGTTGTAGCACTCATAGGGCAGTGGAGGGAGGGATGACATCTTAAGATAGAACCTAGTAGTAAAACCTAGGTCCTATGGTCAGGGAAATAGGACAGGTCAGAGAGCCTCAGTGTTGCCTGACATGGCAACCAGATAAGGGTAGTCTCCCAGGGAGACTCAATGTTGCTTGTAACAGCTCCTAGATGAGGCTAGACTCAGAGAAGCAGCTGTAAAAGCAGGAGGGCTGAAAGTTGACAACTTGCAGATGGCAGGAGACCTAGCTCAGATAGGGAAGTACGTAAGGAGAGATAGGACTTCCCTCAGNGGCCAGGAACATATGCCATCAAATTAGTATAATCTTTCAGTTGTTATCTCTGAACCTCAGGTCAGTAGGTAGAATGACTTCTCTCTAAAGTCATGTTCATTTTATAGATCTCAATTATACTTTGTAGTTGGTACATGATACACAAAATATTTACTAGATATTGGTATATAATATTTAAAGATACAGAAAAGGGAAACTAAGAAATTGAAGTGTAGCTTTNCTGTGTGTTTACCTAGGCAATACAGTAGATTCAAATATTTTCTGAGTACAGTTTAAATTACTATCTGTACTTGCCTGAAACTCATATAACCTTTATACATTTCAGATTTGTATGCCAATCTAGGACACTTGTATAGTATAAACAAGGTTATAAGTTGTAGTTGTTTGAAGGAGAATGCTCATATATTTAAATGTAGGGGTCCCCTGTTAGAACTGTTTGGGAAAAATTAGAGGTATGACCTTGTTGGAAATATGTCACTTGGATTTCAGTTAAAAACACCCANGCCACTCTCAGGATCAGGATAGAAGCTTTCAGCTACCTCACCAGCACCATGCCCTACTGCCTGCTGCCTCCTCCATACCATGANGTGTAACAGGTCATTCTTTGGAATGCCAGCTGTCAAATAATGACACAGTGACTTATTAGTAATTATGAAAGCTTGGCCTTAGCTTATGTGTGTCCCCAACTAGCTCTTATAACTTAAATTAAGCTGTTTATATTAATCTACATTCTGGCACGTGGCTTGTTACCTCTCCTCCATAATGTATATGTGACTTCCTCTTCATCTTGCTGTTGAATCACTACCTCTCAGATTCTTCCCCCAAATTCTTCTCTCTACCCATCAGTCCTGCCTATACTATCCAGCCTAGCTATTGGCTGTTTAGCTCTTTATTAAGCCAATCAGAAGGTGCCTTAGACAGATGAGGTAAAACGGAGACACATCTTCACATAGTGTGATCAAATAACCCGAAATAATGATGGTTGTGGACTCAGCCTCTGAGCTGTAAGCTCCAATATGCTCTTTTTACTGTAAGCTTCTTTGATCATGCTGTCTTATCAGAACAATGAAAATGTAACCAAGACATAAANGTTGATGGTAGTCAACTCTTACCTCACTTATAACACAAATACAATGTCACCAAAGAATATTGTTTATAGTTCTTCTGAGGTACATATGTACAAAGTTTTACATTGATGTTCTGATTTGTGACAGGAAATTATAGAAGTGTTTAAAATGACACCTGGTCATATCTTTAAAATCCATGCTATTTTAATTGACAGATATTAATTAAAATACCCATTAATATGTTTATTAATTAAATTAGCCCAGCATCACTAAATAATAAATTGAAACAATTCAGAATAGCCTAAATATAATTAAAAATCATGTACATATAAATTTTCACTCATAGTCAAATATTACTTCTATGAATATAAATTGTCATATTGTGGAAAGTTCTTGACTAATTAATGGGTCGTAGTCTTTAACCTAGGAATACTCTTTCAAATGCTAAATTGTTGTGTTGCTGAAATATTTTTGAAATAATAGAATCCAAATGTAAACATGAGTGATTAGTCAACAAGGTCACTACCTTCGATTCTGTTACTTTCGTTTGTAAGAATGGGTTATTTACTAAAGTGCTATGTAATGTTGTCTTAGTCATTATCCTACGTACTTACCTGCAGCTCACCATGCTCTTTCCCACACTGGTNAGCAAGACATGAGATTCACTATCCTCAACTGTCAGTCTCACAGTAAGGGCAGATGAATCTGACTCCAGAGGGGTAATAAATGATTATTTGAAAAGCCAAGCAGAAAAGCAAGAAGGAAATGCAGCTGAAATTGAAGAATCTAGTATCCAAGTAGTAGAGGAAGCCTCCCCTGATATTTTAAGTTCTGAGAATTAACAATTCCCAAGCAGAGGGAACAGCGAAAGTCCTGGGAAAGACCAGATATAACCATTTCTGAAAGTCCAAAATAACACTGTGCAGCTAGAGTGAAAATATGACTACAAGAACAGTGGAGACAGGCATCAGATACAGCTGAAAAATGTGAAGAAATAGTTTCCATTCCTCACTGTGTACCTTAGAAAAATTTCCTGTATTATAACTGTATTTAGAACTTGAACATGAGAGAGGGACCCCAAAACTAGAGACAAAATGACCAGTTAGACTGGAGTGAACACAGGAAGTAATCAATGAAGCCAAGAAGATATTGATGAAAAAGGAGGGAGTGTAGTCATAAGTTTCTTGGTCTGGCTCCCACCCTCCTACTCCCTCTCTCATCCCTGCCCCCCCCCCACAGCAGTCCAGACAAATCTTTCTCATCTGTGGTCCTGCAGCCACTCGGACCCAAGTAAACACACTTATATTATTTACAAACTGTATGATCTATGGTAGGCTTCTTGCTAGCTAACTCTTATTATTAACCCATTTCTATTTATATATAAATTGTCATGTGGCCATGGCTTACCAGTATTTTCACATCTTGCTTCTCCTGGTGGTTCTGGCATCTCCCTAGACCCTACCTTTCTCCTTCCTGTCTCTCTCCTTGGATTTCCTGCTTGCCTCTAAGCTGCCTCACCACAGGCCAAAACAGCTTACTTACTAACCAACGGAAACAACATATATTCACAGTGTACAGAAACATATCCTCCAGCAAGGGAGNAGTCAGCTGTACCAAACAGTCAAGAAGCAANAACAAGGAAAAGGTGCCTTGGTGGTTTTAAAATTCAGATCCCAGCTAGAAAAGAGAAAAGCAAGGATGAAAAAGGGGTTGGAGAGAGATATTGGAAAGAGTTTGGACTAACAGATTAAAATCCTAATGAAATGGTTAAATATGGATGTAACAAGAGTTCTTAGTAACAACTGGAGAAAATAGAAATATTTAGAGATGTCACGGAGATGATAAGATATTTAAGAATATTAAACCTAAAGTTTGGGAAAGAATGGCAGGTAGGAAGAATGAGGAATCATTAAACATTTGTTGTCTGAGTGCTATTTCTTGGTTTTCTATGGAATAAATCATGATACATGTAAGCAAGCTGGCTACCCACTCATAATACCTCAGGTTCCTAGCACCAATTCCTCCTCTCTCCTCCTCAGCAACTCTAACNGCGGCTGTCCTTTTCCACCAAGACCCCTCAAAATTTACTTCTGCTTGTGTCATAGTCCTAGGCAGCCTATGACCAAGTCTAGACAGCCATTTGTTCTTCGTTCCTGGCTTCTCCTTCTGGACTTGGACTTTCATAGCAAAAGGTGAACAGTCTGAATCCTGGTAAGAAGACAGTTTCTATGGAGATGTGATGGGGAGGGTGAGGACTTTCTGGGGGTAGAAGATCGGGTGCTTAGATACAGAGGCCTTTTTGTTCTCCTTCTGGTGGACTGCAACAAAGTCTAACTTCTGTGTGTAGACTCTGCTGGTGATGGTGAAGCAGAATCTGCCAACACTCAGCTTTGTGGTAGGTAATGAGAGAGCAGCAGTGGCCAACACACTGACNGTCATCTTTCAGGGGTTTGTCTTCCATTCCTTGAGGGAGTTATTTCCTCCACTTCCTTGATCTAATCACCTTCATGCTGCAGCTTTAAATAAAGATTAGATTTATGACAGGATTCTGAAAGCAGCCTGGAGGCCAGCTCCAGAGACAAGGTGATCAAAAATTCTCCTGTGGCACTATCGGTCAGAGAGTTTCCTGTGTGTTCTCTCTCTCTCTCTCTCTCTCTCTCTCTCTCTCCTCTTCCTCCCTTTTTCCCTTCCTCCCTCTTCTTCCCTCCAGCCCTCCTTGTGTCCCTCCCTCTTTCTTTGTGTACGTACTTGCACACATGCTTGCACATGCATGTAGAGGTCAGAGGTCTATGCCAGGTGCCTTCCTCATTGTTCTCTACCTCATATTTTGAGATAGTCTCTCACTGCACTGAGAGCTCACTTGTTTAGCTATACTGGACGTCCTCAAAGCCCTTAGGATCACCCTGTCTCTGTCTCTTTAGTGTCCTGATTACAACATAGAGGCTTAGCAGCTAGCTTGTGCTTAGGTGGGTTCTGGGNATCTGAACTCAGGTTCTCATGCTTACAAGCCACAAGCACTTCAACTAAGACATCTCCCCAGATCCTACACTGGATTTTCTTATGCTGCCTTGGAGGATTATTGTATGTGCTGGCCTCTGTTCACTCAAGTGTTCAGGTTATCTCCCCATATCCTATCATTACCTTGGGCTCTTGTTGGGGGTGGGCAGTAGTGCTTGGCAGGATGGCATATTTCTTCCCTGATGGGACTGTTATTCTTTTCTTTGCACTTCTTGTTCTTGTTCCTGTGGCTGTGATCAAATGATGAGGGAGCCCGTCCTCGTGTGGCCAGTAGACTATTAGACACATTGCCCTTATATTTGGAACAGGAGGTGTTTCTAACTGGGAGCAGCAGTAGCATTTTATACTGACAGCATTGAAATTCCTAGAATCTATGCTGTGTGGATGTGTGTGCAGGTAGCATTTTACTGCAGTATTTAATATGCTGAGGTTTCAGTACCTTTATATTGTGATGATCCTAAGGAAGATGTTTTAAGCAAAAGATAAGCTTCACTCTCAGCTAATACACCTCAGTATTTACTCAGGTTGAGTTACGTTATTTCTCTGGGTGTTCATGTAGTCACGGTGCTTTCAGAACCTCCATTAACACAGTCTTGCAGCCAGCTGTTTGCTTACACAGACTTCTAAACCCTTTTGCCTGGGAATGTGCTTAGGAAAGCAGCTGGTGCTGAGGCAGGTCTCCTAGGACTGACAAAAAACTGGTTTGATCTCTTCCTGTCTCTGTCTCTCTCTCATTGTCTATCTCTCTCTCTCATGCTTGTGTGTGTGTGTGTGTGTGTGTGTGTGTGTGTGTGTGTGTGAATGTTGTCCACAAACCGAGAGCCCCTGCATCCCCTAGGAGTTTGGGAGCTTTTTAAAATTGTTGAATCTTATGCTTCACCTAAGATCCAAAATATTTTGATGAGATTCCAACTTTGTCACCTGCCTTTTTTTCAGGAAGACTTAACTTGGAGGAAGAAGTGTCATCTCAATCNACCCTACATTCCCCTTACCATAACCAAACACCATCACCCCTTCTAAATCTTGTTCTTCTCCCTCGTCTCTTCCCAGTGTCATGTCACTCTTCTCTTCAGAATTCTGCCCTTACTTGTCCATGACTCTGTTTTGTTTTGTTTTTGTCCTAAAGAGATAAGGGAGCCAAGGGGCATGCAGAAAGCTGACTGTATTATANGAATTACATGTTGATGTCCATAAGGTTGCGCTTCATATTCACATAAGTCAATCAGGAAACATGTCAGGTTGATTCCAACAATTATAGCTTTCCTGGCCCATCTTTTTGGCTATGATCTGTAGAGAAAGGAAAATATGAAAAAATAGAACGAGTTGATATGAATACATTCAGTGGTTTTTAACATTAATGCATGACAGCTGATATGTTTCAAAATGATCCCACCTGAAGATTTATAACCTGAATCATTAACACAGTGTCCCCATATTGGTGTGATGCTGGGACCAGAAGATAAGGGTCATGTGGAATGAATTTCATATTGTGGTGGGGCATTATTTGATTGCTTTTTTGTTTGTGTTTAGATTTTTTAACTTTATGTATGATTTTCATTTTCAGTATTTTATAAATAAAGCATTGTTAAAGCTCTTATTCATCTCTTATTTAAACTGATAAATTATTTAGGTTTTTGATAATTTAACCAGAATTTTTTGAACATAATTGTCTTTATTGATTCTTTGGAAATTCCACATCATGAACCTCAGTCCCACTCATTTCCCAGCACTCCATATCTGTCCTTTACCCTTGCAGCATGCCCCCCTCAAAGAAAATAAAAAAATAAAATCAAAGTATTAATTAAAAAGAAACAAAAACACTTCACTCTCTGTCTTTCTGCATCTCAGTCACTAACCACTTCATTAGTCTTAGTGGCATTGGGAACTGAGGTGTTTTATGCAGCACACCCTTTTGTCCAAACAGCTTTATCCGCAAGTGTTCGCTGTAATGAGTTGTTGTTCTGCTTCAAGGCCTCTGACTTTTGGTACACCATCAATACTGAACCCTCCCTGAAACTCCTCTTAGATATCCTACTGTTTCCCGGAGNAATGAAGATCCTGTGGCTATGATTCCTCAGGACCAGTTTCTTCACACACTCCAGCAAGTCACAGATAGGGAAGATGTTGGGATGGGCCAACACAAAACACTGAATGTGGGCCTGGGTGGTAGCTGAGTTGGTCAATCTGGGCTTCAGCAGGGACCACCCCCCTCAGGTGATGGTGGGGCCAGCTCTCTCATGAGTGATGGGACCAGCTCTTCTAGGGCCTTGCAGGCTTCAGGGCCAACTCTCCTGCTGCAGCTGCCAGTGAGTGGTCAAATGTCCCAGGGCTAGCAGGGGGCAGGGCTGGCTCAGCACAGCCCTCANATTTACACAGTTCAGAGTATCTTCAAAGTAGGGACTAGCCTGATTGTAGCACATAGCTGTATACAAAAAATATATTTAAATGTGCATTTTTTAATTTTTATCACTGTTCTTCTACTTTAATCCTTGTAAAAATCAAGATGTATTTTTCCAATTATATTTTAATGCTTAATACACTGGTGGGAACTAAAATATTAAAAATATTCTTATTTTTATTTGCTCAGTTAAAATAAATGACAGTAAAATTGTCAGTTGGGTAAAGACAAAATTCGATTAAAATGTATAATCAATAAAACATATGAATTAGTAACAAACTGAAAACTCGAATTTATTTGTATCCCAATTTTAAAACAGAATTGTTGGATGTATTTATATTACACTTAGTCACTAATATCTCTCTTCAGCTCGGATTAATTATTATAAATCACCATGGAAGACCTTGTATTGGAGTAGGTGGGAGTGGGGGTGGGTTGAGGGGCGGAGCTGGTGGGGCGGGAGGAGGGAGGAGAGGGGGATCTGAGGTTGGTATGTAAAAGGAGTGGAAGATCTTTTTAATAATAATAAAAATAAATAAATAAATAAATGAGAGGACTGGAGTGNTGGCTGAGCAGCTAAGGCTGCTTTTCCTGAGGACCATAGTTTGGTTCCCATCACCCATGTACATGGTGTCTCACACCATTTGTAACTCCAGATCTGACACCTTCTTCTGGCTCTGTGGTCATCAGGCACACATGTGGTGCGCAGACATATATGCAGTCAAAATACATATACACATGAAATAAATTATAATAAGAAAAGAAGTACTGTTGAGAATGTGGGGAAGAGGGCTCTCATTCACTGCAGGTGGGTATGTAAACTTGAGTGGTCACTGTGGAAATCAATGTGGAAGTGCCTTGCAAAACTGAAAATAGAAATACCATATGACAAGCCCCAAAGTTTAACAAAAGATGAATGAGTAAAGAAAATGTGACACATATACACAGTAAAAAAATGAAATAATGTCATTTGCAGAAAAATGGATGCAACTGGAAATCATTATGTTAAAGCAAAATAATTGAGATTCAGAAAAAAATATATAAATTCACATTTGAAAGGATTATATATTTTTGCTAATTAAAAAAATTTTAAATTGCTTTTGTTTTTCATTTCTTATGTTATTAACATATTAATATATTTTCTTGTAATAAAAATATTAACTACTATGTTCTATGTTCCATTTCAATTATTACTAATGATGTTTGACACATTATACTTTGAATTTTTTAACTTACCATGCTAAAGTTTCACATGTGGTCATTTATTCTGTGTGTTTGAGTTTGGGGTACTGTGTGGAGTTGCCCTGTCATTAATTTCACATTAAGAATAATCTTCCAATTTCTATGTCATACCAAGGACAAAGATACACAGTGTGTGTTATGCTTCAAGGACTTCAGTCCAGCTGAACTTCACTTGATATGTTTTGACTTGTGATCCAGATTTATTCTTCAAAGTACACTGAAGTTAACCTGATTATTTTTTAAAAGTCCACTGATANATGAATTCCATTTACATCAAAAGTAATTCATCCAACAGTTTTAAGATTTTGTCCTATTTCATTCTACTTATGTTGTTCAGTCTAGAGTTGGAATTGAATTAAAAAATTTGGTGTCTGATAGAATTTTCTCTTGATAATGTAATTCTAACTTTAAGCTTTTATCAAATTTTAAAGTTAATTTCCTTATTAAATATGAACATAAAATTTGTCAAGTTNTTGAAGAAATTGATTTTACTTCTTGATTTCATTTTATATGAAACATGTTCCATGTAGTAGTCTACCTTCCTACCTAGCATTATGTTATAACTAAGTCTACTTTGTGTCTGTCAAAACCCTTATCTGACTTACATATGCTTTATCTCTTGCCTCCAGTTCTCTCTTCACATCTATTTTAAAGCCTCAGTATCTGGAAATTCAGATATATTGCTAAAGGGGCCTTAGGCTAAAGTGGGTTTGCCTAGTCTTACGGCAGTTTTCATACTAATTGAGGATATAAATTCAAGCTCATGGACAATCAAATGAAAGGAAAATGGAGCCTAAAGATTTCACATCATAAATTTGCTGATTGCATGATACAATCCCTTTAAATTAAACAGACGGAAAGTCTCCTGGTGCAACAATCTCTATGTGTTTATTTTGTGGTTGTCTAACCAAAATNCATCTTCTTTAAAGGGTTGATCTGTTGTGGAGCTGCTTGACATTAAGATTGACATGTCTATGTTCTTTCATGATTCATTTTGTGACTTGATGGCGGTCCACTTTAATCTTTTTTGACATCTAAGAGCAATAAATAGTATGATCTGTGTGGAGCAACATCTCTTTAGACTTCCACATTTGTTCCTCACCACAGAAAAATTAGCCATTTCTGATCTTAAGAGAAGAGGAAATGTCCTCCTGATGCTATCAGCATTTCTAAAACATTTAACCCAAAAGCTGATGTGGAGATGATGAATGACATCATCATTCCTGGCCAATCAAGCAGAGGAAAGAGCCAAGGCTTGGAAGACTCTTTAGTTCTTTTTTGTTTGTTTTCCTCTCTTTTTAAAATTCACATTTTACTTATTTTGAAAAGTGTCCAGTTCTTTTTTAGTTTGTATCTTTGGGGACAGCCCTTTTTTAGTTTCTTTGTCACATTTATTGACAGGCCTAGAATTGTCTTCTACTTAGGATATCTGGATTAACTTTCACACATTGCAATGTTAAAGTTTTTTTCCCCCCCCGCAGTGAGATCTAGTAAATTGAAAGAGGATGTTGCCCTTTCCCAATGGTTTAATACATGCTTCTCTAATGGTGAGATTCCAATATCCTCTGCCTATCTAATTCCTCCTGGTTTATCAACTCTTATAGATTCATATGAGGGCCATGTCTGGGTCTATGGCCCTATAGCAGCCAGGGTCTGTGTTGATGTCCTTGGCTCCTATTGCCAGGAGGGCTATGTGGATTACCTGGGTCTGGGCTGCCACCTGGGGCCTGTTGTTGTCTGAGGGTTGAGCTGCCATGGAGCCATGCTGATCTGGGTGGCCTGCACTGTCACCTGAGGCTATGACTCCATCCGGACCCAGGCTGCTGCCAAGGACAGAGTCTGGGTTAGTGTTCCTACTGCAGTCATGGACTGTGTTGATGCTCATGGCCCATGTTGTCACCAAGAACCTTGNGGATGCCTGGGATGAGGTCAGCCACCTGAGTCCATGTTGGTGGCAGAGACACATGCCAAAACTGGAGTCATGCAAATCTGAGTGGCCTGTGCTGCTACCAGATGCCATGGTGATGTCCAGGTCAGAGCTGAAGCTGAGGGCCATGTCTAGGTCCATGGCCCTACTGTAGCAAGGGTTTGTGTTGATGTCTGAGGTTCCTGTTACCATCAAAGGCCATATGGATGTCCAAGATCTAGGGCATGGTAGTGTCCAAGGGCCACACTGCTGCTAGGGCCATGCTGATCTGAGTGGCCTTTGCTGCCACCTGGGGCAATAGTGACATCCACACCCGCTGCTGCGAAGGACCATGTCTGGGTCCATGGTTTCACTAACAGCCTGAGTCTGTGTTGCCACCAAAGGTTACACGGAAGCTCGTGGTCAACACGGCAACATGTGGCCTTGTTGGTGTCCACAGGCAATCTGATCTGAGTGGTCTGTGNTTCCACCTGGAGCCAAGATGTTGTCTAGGCCCCAGCTGCTGCCAAGGGCCATATCTAGGTCCATGGTCCTGCTGCAGGTAGAGTCTGTGTTGATGTCTGTGGCCCGTGTTTCCTCAGAGGGCCATAGGAACCATGAGTGATGGAATCAGGAGGCCATGCTGAGATGGCCCTGCCTTTCACTGGCCATGGGATAGCTGACTCTGCCCCTTAATAGATGCTGCAGCGAAAGAACTTGNCCTGACTTTCATGGGAGAGGACCCCCTCACCCTCACCCTCCTCCCCAGCATTCAGGAAGATGGCCTAACCCTTCACTACTGGTGGAGGAGAGCTGACCCTGCGGCATGAGCACAGAGCAGCTGGCTCCCTCCCTTGCCTGAAGGGGTTGGTTCTCATGGCATGGATTGACCAATTCTACCACCACCCAGGTCAAGACCTGGGTCTGGGGTTGGCCCACCCTATCATCTACCCCATCTAGGACCTGCTGGAGCTCATGAAGAGGCTGGTCTTGTGGTATAACTGCATGATCTCCCTAACTTGAGGTGGCCTCGGAATCTCTAAGAGGAGTTTCCGTGAGGATCCAGGGATGATGGTGTACCAGAAACCAGAGGCCTTGAACCAGAGCAGTGACTCATTGCAATGAACATTTGCAAGTAAAGCTGATTGGACAAAAGGGTATATTGTGTGACACACTGCGGCTCCCAATGTCACCAGGAAGAATGAAGTGGCATTGAAGAGGCAGGAAAGATAGAGGAGTAAAGAGGTATGAGTTCTTTTACGTTATTTTGTTGTTGTTTTCATTTTGATTTTGTTTGTTTGTTCTGATTTGTTTTGGTTTGGTTAGATTTAATTTTCATTTTTGGGGCTGTTGCAGGGGGTAGGGAGGATATGGAGGGACAGAGAGGGGAGCAGAATGATGTGAAATCTCCAAAGATTCAATAAAGAAATTATGCTAAATATAAAAAGCAATTTTAATGTTCTTTTAGTACTGCCATAATTAGGTTTTGATATAGATTGTTTCCCCCTTGATGTGTTGGAGGCTTCACCTTTGAGTGTCAAGTGTGGACTCTTAGGGTTCTTGGGGAAATGTCCCTGGAAAGGATTAGAAAAGCTCTCATGAAACCTATATGCTTCTGAAAGATTGAGTTCTTATGTGTGAGCCTAAACTGAGCCATCATCTCACTTCCTACTTGGTGATGTAATCTTCCACATGTTCCTGCCATCAGCAATGAGATCCTCACAGACTGAGCTTATTTCAAATCAATGACCTTGAGTCTCCAGAACTGTGATATATGTGAAGCACTTTGTGAAATTTACATGCCTAATATATTTGTATTAACAAAAAGCAAAGCAAACTAATGCATGCTGTATTGGTCAGCCTTTCTGTTGCTGTGACAAAACACCAACTCAAAGCCTGTGGAAGCAGGAAAGCATTAGTTTGCCTCACACTGTGATGTTACAGTTCATCTTTGAAGGGAGTTAGGGCAGAGCTGAAGGCAGGAGCTGAAGCAGAGACCACAGGGTAGGGTGTCTTCCTACCTTTATCACCATGTATTGCTCAGCTAGATTTCTTATGCAACCCAGGAGTAACCTGCCCAAGTGTGGCATCCCCAGCAGTGGGCTGGGCTCTCTCTCACCAATCACTAATCAAGAAATGCTCCAGACCAATATAATGAAGGAAATTCCTCAATTGAGCTTCCTTCTCTACTCTAATTTGTGTCAAGTTGACAAAGACTAAACAGAATTTGAGATACAGTTTGAATTTCACCACCCACATTACTAAACCTCAGGCTTCTTAGAAATAATAACTCTACTCTTATTTACCCTTCTAAAAGAAACCCTCTTTATGCATCAAAATTTTTCTTCTTTATGTTTATCCATGTGTGAGCTATTAGGGAAGAGACAAACTCCCCTGAGTCTTACTGATGATGTCACCTTTACATGGAATCCTCTCTACTACAGACAGTTTCCTTCTCAACCTTGTTTCAAAAAAGAGCATTTCACAAATGCTACATCTGAGCTGGCACTTCTTTAAAATGTTCTTTCTTAGATTAGCATGGATCACAACATATTTTAATCATATACTTANGTATCAATTTATAATAATACGTTGTAATATAATACCAAGGCTCAAACAACATCCATCCTATTCAACATTGCAGACATGGTCCATAGATAATTGTAGCACACTGTTCATTGTTGAGTACAACTTTGTGCGTG
>LZPO01098911.1:0-14859 GCA_001675575.1 Neotoma lepida | reverse complement strand
TTAGTTTATTTATTTTTATTTGTATGGGTGTTTGCCTTTGTGTATGTCTGTGTGAGGATGTCAGATCTTGGAATTACAGACAGTTGTGAGCTGCCATATGGGTGCTGGGAATTGAACCCGGGTCCTCTGGAAGAGCAGTCAGTGCTCTTAACCACTCAGCTACCACTCCAGCCCCTCTACCATGTATTCTCCATATAAAACTTCGCATTCTATCTCAATTACCTTGTCGATAACCATCAAAGAATGTCTTAAAAACATTATCTCCACACTCCAAAACAAGAACAACAGAATCTGAGCTTGTAAAATTTCCCATAGTTAGCTTGGGATCTGTCTTTCAAGGACAAGAATTAAGTGTGAATATTGGATGAATAAAATGAAAATTAGGGGTCCTGTAGGGAAGGTTCAGCAGTTAAGAGCTTGTGTTGTTTTTGCACAGGACCCAAGTTGGGATTACAGCACCTAAGTCAGGCAGCTAATGACCACCTGTAACTCCAGTTCCAGGTTGATCCAATGCCCTTTTCTGGCTTCTATGGGTCCCTGCCCTCATGTGCACATATCTAGACATAGACAGTTAAAAATAAACTAAATTTTTAAAATTTCACCTTTTTGTTATAGTATATTGCATTCCATGATGAATGACAATTTACTGAGTTACAGTCTTAGCTAATTGTCTTGCTTCTTTCACCGATTTTCTTTCACTGAATTTTTTGCAGATTATTATTAAAATGATTGTGTTTGAGTTTGTCTGTATTTCTTCAAAATTTCAGTGTCACTTTCTCCAAACATGAGTACACTAATATTTTACTCTGCGTTAATTGCCAGGTTGGATGATCGATGCTGACAGCAGGCCTAAATTCAAGGAACTCGCTGCTGAGTTTTCAAGGATGGCTAGAGACCCTCAAAGATACCTAGTCATTCAGGTTAGTCATTTTGACTTTGCTGAAAACATCCAATTATCAAGTGACCATGGGAAACAACTTAGGAACTGGTGGATCTGAATATGGGTCTCTTAACTGAGACAAAGCAGGCTGAAAGAGGCAAATACTACATATTCTCTCTCATATGCATATCCTACATATATGTGTGTACATAAATGTGTATATATATATATATATATATATATATATGCTATAGATCACAAAACTAGAAAGGAACCACGAGCAAGGAAAAAGAGGTCTTAAGGGAAAGGTAACTGGGGACAAGAAGGTAATAGAATACATATGATAGAGAAGCAGAAAGACTACTTGGAAAAGGAAGAGCATGAGCATCCAGGTGAGAGGAGTGAAGAAGATGATACACAAAAGCAAAGTATGAATGTAGATGCCATAACAAGTCCATTAATTTGTATGCTCATTTTACAAGTATATATGGATTGTTTTGTTGGGGAAGGTGTATAGTATTCAAACAATAACTCAATTCAAACGAATTGATGCCTATTTAAATGAAAGACCAGACCAAAAGAACATTTTCCATTCAACACTAGGAATCAAATAGATTGGGTCATTTAATTAATGTAATAATTTTTCTCTGTTGTTATTTTCACATAAAGCCTATGTAGTTGTACCTTGAGTATTCTTGAGTTTCTTCACTGAAAGGAACCTTTAGCTTCAAGTACACTAACGTGAAGACAAAGCCAGACTTCAGAAGACAATGACTTTCAGTCATTTTCCCCACAAGTTAACTTTCGCAAACTGAATTTGTTTACCAAATACAACAAACTTTTGGAAAAGCTAAAAATATTTAAGAAATGATGAGTTGAACAGAGTTTAGCAGACGTTTTGTATCTCTTCCAAACTCATATATTCTCTATGTCATTGTACTATGATTTTTGAATGCCATCACATTAGCAATGCTGCCATTATACTATAAGACAAGCCATGGGTGTCTCTGTGTCCCAACTCTGTAGCATCAGTGCAACCATATTAAATTAAAATTGATGTCAGTTGCCTCTTATTGTCTATTCTTAACCCAGGCTCCTCCTTAGCAGTGAACTGTTATTCTCAGATCTGAAGTGGATTTTATCATCCTTGAAACATGTACATCACCTCCCTTGTTCTTTTGTTGTTGTTGTTGTTGTTGTTGTTGCATTTATCACATTCTTCCCGTATTCCAATTCTTACCTTTTAATATCTAACCACAGTATGGGATTCTTTTTAGCTGGTAGTTAAGCTAAAGATGATTTTTAATGAGCACATGGATTCTCTAGCTGCTTATTTTTCTTTTATATAAACTTACTATTGAAACCACATGCTATGAAGGAAAGAATAATGATTTGTGCATATCTTATGGGCGATCTTTCAGGGTGATGATCGTATGAAGCTTCCCAGTCCAAATGACAGCAAATTCTTCCAGAATCTCTTGGATGAAGAGGATTTGGAAGATATGATGGATGCTGAAGAATACTTGGTCCCCCAGGCTTTCAACATCCCTCCTCCAATCTACACGTCCAGAGCAAGAATTGACTCCAACAGGGTAAGAAGTAATTATATACAAGTATCATGCTATTTCTGAGAAATAATTTTGTATACATTGATTGTAAGCATAAAAATTTTCAAATAACTATGCAGCTAACTATTGCAATTTCTATATTAAAAGCACACTGTACCCACAAACTATATGCCAAGCTCAAAATAGATATAGTTAACTTTGAAAATTAAGAATGGACAATACAATATGTACTCTGAGATATCACCATTTCAAGAGAAGTCATCTAAATTAAACAAATTTTAATTGGTAAGAACCAAACTAATAAAACTTCATACAGTAATGAAAATTCTTACCAATCAGGCTTTTACTGTANCTTGTTTAAAATATTACAGAGCATGCCATATTAATCAATACTAGTACAACTTTTTTCACTCACTGAAGAAACTTTCACTTTTCTGCCAAGTGAAATACAAACACTGAAAAGTGNGGGAGTCGTTAAACCACAATCGATCATAATTTAGAAGCCGAGTGTACCTTTCCTAAGACATTGACTTAAGTTTCAGCAGATGATTCTGAGAAGAATTTACATTTCAAATATTAAATCTACTGTACGTGAATACCAGTTTTTCACTAAATGCTGTCAATCCATCTATTTATTTTCAAAGATTCACTTGCTGGGACTGGAGAGATGGCACTTACANGTGTGTACTGCCTTTGCAGAAGAGTTCAAATCCCAGAATCCATGTCAGGCAGGTGAAAAATCCAGCTTTCAGGAATCCTGTGCCCTCTTCTGGTCTCTGTGGGCAGCTGCACTTATGTGCAAACACATACCCAAATACATTCATTTAAAATAAAATAAATCTTATTTAAATATTTTTTAAAAATCACTCAACGTATGAGTGCCTCTGCACATGAGATATTACCACACACTAGAGATTCAAGAAATTGCTGCATAACTCATGATTTCAGAAACTATCCAGGCACTCTGATAGCAAGGGAATGACCCAACCTCAATGTCATCCAAATTGACAGATGGATGGATAATGAAAATGTGGTACATATAAAAAATGGAATAATAGCCAGCTGTAAAGAAAAATAAAATCACTAACTCTTCAGGAAAACGATGCACTTGAAAATCCTAATATTCAAGGAAGTAACTGAGCTCAGAAAGAAAAAAAGAAAAACATGGATGTTTTCTCTTATATGTGGATCCTAGACTATAATACATACAAATATTATTAAATATATGTAAGTGTGAGTATAAGATAAAATTTAGACAGGAAATCAAGAGAGGGTAATATTAGGTGACAAGAAAGGACAGGATGTTGGTAAGAGGACATACACCATTAACAAGCTGCAACCTTATTTCCTTTTTCTGGCTTCATAGTTTTCTTCTTTTTATAGTGGATAAGTGAATTCAGCTTTCTTGTTATTGAAGTAACAAGAATCATAAATACATAAACGGATAAATAAATAAATTGATCACAAAGTGTAAAACCTAAGTGAAGCAGTAATGCTTCAGAATGGCCGTTCTAACTGTACAGCAGCTGATGGAGCTGTCTGAAGTCTAGAACTAGCCTCGTGTGTGAAGAGATTCCTTAGAACACTTGTATGGTGGTTTTGCTTGTGAGTTAATAAGAAGTACATGATTTGATTAATTTTTTATTGTGTCTGGATTAATGGAAGAGCCACAGAGCTATAGAATCAGCATACAGCTTGTCGAGTGCTACCATAAACTATTTCTTGGCCATTAGTGAGTGTGGAGATACAATGAGTTTAGGTCTACACACCGTGTCTTCCACTTAGAAAATATAAACTTGTTTCTTGATTGTTTCCTAGGAAGCAAACTTCCTCCTGAGCGTCTCCATCTCAAAACATTTTCACTGTAGTAGAACANTGTCCTAGCTGTCTTGGCCACAACTTTAAGAGAAACTTCAAATTTCTGGTCATTCCCTAAGATAGAAGTAACTTGATTTTAGACTGATAGCAATAATGAAATAGTACCTAGATTTTACTATTGAACATATGTATGTTAACGACTTTTAGTCCTTATGACAACCCAATGATTTTATTTTGTTATTATCATGTCTTACAAACATGGAATCTATCACAAAGAATCGAGGTGGTTAGAATGGTGTCGCATGCCTAGCTAGTAGATAAGATTTTTTAAATAGGCCTTCTGTCTCTACAACAATGTGCCTCATCATTAAAGATACAAGTTTATTTCCATGATGTTTGGTATTTTTGGCATCAACCTCAGTGTCTGGGACTTGTCAATAAATAGCCCTAGTAATTGTCTCATAAAATGCAACTCATCTGGTTTACATTTTTTAAACTTCTCCCTCCNTTTGAAAGATTTTGATACACAAAGACAAAGTGAAGCCAGGCTTGTAAGCACGCCTATAATCTCAGCACTGGGGAGGCTGAGGCAGGGAGATTTTGTGAATTCAATACCAATCAAGGTTAGTACTGATTCCAATCCCTGCCTGGATCAATAGTGAGATCTTGTCTCAAAAAGCAAACAAAGGAAAAACAAATAGGAAAGAAGAAAAGAAGAGAGGGAGGTAGAAGGGAGGGATGGGCAGAAGGAACAAACATTGAGACCTCAGTTTACTTTTCTATGAAAAAAAAACGTAATTCCAACCCAAACTGAAGATTTTTTCATGGTCCCAGTAGGAGCAGATAACTTAATGGTTTGAAAATTTAGGCCATAAGCCAGGCATGGTGGGACACGCCTTTAATCCCAGCACTCGGGAGGCAGAGGCAAGTGGAGGTCTGAGTTCCAGGCCAGCCTGGTCCACAGAGCAAATTCCAGGACAGCCAGGGCTACACATAGAAACTCTGCCTTGAAAAAACAAATGAACAAATAAATAAGTAAGTAAATAAATTTTAGTTCATAGAGAAACTGTGACTCTCGTCTTTGTAGGAGGTAGGAAAGTCTGTAGGTATAAGAAGGGAGCACTTTTCCTGCTCTCTCTATGGAGCAAAAATGACCAAATTTCACTATTGTATTTATTGTTCTAAAAGACAAATTTGTCACTTTTCAGTTCAATAATCAATTTTCAGCGAAAGAGTTTCATTTCTTAAAGTGAAATGCTATCAAGATATCAAGACTAAGGCTTGATTCTTTTTCTTTTTATGAGAATCCTGAAATTCCGAGTTTTTGTTCACTTTAATTTATAGTGCCTAATGCAAGGAATTCTTAATGACAGTTTAAGGTAACTAAATAGAACTAGACAAAGGAGAAATCACACAGGGAAGCCCTTGACCTTTAGTCTTTTTCTCTTCTGCATTTTAATTCGCTACCTGCAAACTCCTATTTTCTTTTTCAGTGTTTGGAAAAGGAATTGTGCTTAATACCACTTACTTTGGAGTATTAAAAAACATTTTTTAAAATTGTGTGCGTGTGCGCACGTGCATGCATATGTGTTCCATGTTGCACCGGTGGAAGTTCAGGGGTACCCTCAGGTGGCATCTTCACAGTCCACCTTATTTCAGACAGGCTCTTTTGTCCACTAATGTGTATACAAAGCTAGTGGGACTGCGATTCTCCCGTCTCCAGCTCACATCCCACTCCAGGAGTGCTAGGATTATAAACGTGCTAGTGTACCTGGCCTTATGTAGGTTCTGGGATCCCAACTCAGACCCTCAGGCTTTCACAGTAAGTATTTTGCCCTCTGAGCCATCTCCCCAGCTCATGAAAAACCTTGGTCATTTATATTGCCATAATTATAAAACTCTGGCTTTATGTAACTCTTATTTAAACTTCTAACATGTATAAATATTATTTCCATCCTTGTCTATAATGCTGTTACTTTATTTCATCGTTACTTCAATTTTAGATTCTGTGGTCAAGTTATGTAATAAGGGACTGTGTTAAAGCGAATAAGGATGGAATATTTATAAATATATTTGATAAACCCTTAGTACCAAGTAAGTACTCAGTTTTTAAATGCAAAATGCAGTTTTCTACAGAGATAATTCAGTAATGTTTTGGTTCTTTCTATAGCATTATTTTCTCATTTTTAAATTAATACAACCCTACCTATTTATATGCGTGATAGACAATCAAGAATTACATTTTCTCTAGTAACAGGCAAGTAAATATTCGTCTCTTTTAGAATCACGCATTTTTTTTTATTTTTCACTTTTTTATTTGTCAATAACATAAGTACTCGTGCTTTCTTCTTAGGTTTGCTACTCATGACAAGTGTGTTGATGTGTTTACTCTTTGATTCTGTGTATGTTTCCTAAGATCAAACAAATTATCAAAGCAATCTCTCCTGTGTCATGTTAGATTGTTTTAAATTTCATGAGTGTGCTGGCAAGATGTTGCAGCAGAGTAAGGCCCTTGCCATCAGACCTGATTACCTGAGTCAAATTCCCGAACCTGCATACATGGTGGAAGGAGAGAGAACCAGTTCTTACAAGTTGTTCTTTAACCCTCACACATACACTGTGGCCCATACATGTATACATAGACAAAATGAGTAAATAAATGAAATGTGAATTTTTAAATCCATATGTATTTTTGATAAATTGTAACTTTAAGACAATGAGTAAATTAACAATACAATGCTGATATTTTTCCAGAACACTGGTAGAAATAAATTTTAGAAACACTAAAATATTCTCATCTAACTCATAGCTGATGCTATTATTATTAGCTATAAATGTACAATGGTCTTAAATATTTTCATCAAAATAATGTACCCACAGCATCTACTCTAATATTATATCAACAAAAGAATATGAGTAGCAAACCTTGGTTCTCTACATACATAAAACAGAGTACGTAAGGGTGGAATTACTTACTCCTTACTACTGGCTGAGCTTCTACTTTCTTTCTCTCACTTATAATACCATCAAAAGAAACTAAACTGTGGGCTGAAGAGATGGCTCAGTAGTTAAGAGCACTTGCTGCTTTACTGGAGAACCTGAGTTCAGTTTCTGGCATCTACATCAGATGTCTCCCCACCTTCTGTAATTGCAGTTCCAAAGGATTTGATGCCTCTGGCTTCCTCAGGAACTTGCACTCATGTGCACATAAACAAGTGCAGAACACACACACACACACACACATACACACACACACGCATCCCTGCATAATTCAAAATAATAAAACAAATACATTAATTAAAATAAATTGGAGATCAGATGTGACATTCTGGAACCAATCCAGGACATGTCATTTAATAAGGCTCGTGTCATTTTCTTTAGTCATAAGGATGTTCATCTGGATCATGTATAATCTCCTCATATTAAAATTACTTTATAATAGATTGGCATTTGGAGAAATTATATTCCAAACATATGCATGTAGTTTATTCTTAGGAATATTTAGCTGGAAAATGGCCCAAAGCATTTTGAGTTACCTCAGTATACAACCATTTTCCTTAAGTAACTGGATAGAGAAGTGAAGATCCTACAGACAAAAGTTAAGGAAGCATCTCAAAGCATCTTGTAGGTAATACAGAGGAAGGTGCTAAATGATATAGCAAGGTTACTCTTGTTGCAATTTACAAAGGATCAATATTAATTCTAACAACAGCTACTTCTTGATGATAAATGATTGTAATGTCTGGGTATTGGTTTTACATTTTGTCCTCGATCTATAAAGGTTCCCTGCAGTTTATCCTTGACAGGATGCTTGAGGTTTTGTGTTTTTAATCTATTAATCCTGAAGCAGTAGCTCTTTTTTATTAAATTTCATATTACTAGCTACCTTTTTGTCTTAAGTAGTCTTTACTCAACAGCTAATCCTTTTAACTTGTTCAATATATTATAGACAGATATATTTGAATCTGAATAAATAAATTAATACATTTGAATATTTCTAATGGGATTGACATTATGTTGGGCAGTGAGAACAGTGCTGGGAAAGGATGTTTGTCTTCAGATAGTGTCATTCTAGTTGAGGACATTATATTATGAGAGAAACATCAGGCATTGTAGGGAAAAGGAAAAACAATCCAAATCAAGACAAAAGATTAGAGGAAGCCATTTTAGCCATGTGTTTGTGAAGAAAGAGTCTCAGACTCAGAACAGGGTCAGTCGGGAAGTGAACCAAACCAAACAAAGCCCAACATCAGATTAGGCATATGCGAACTAGTTATTTTTATCATCTTAGTTTTTATAATATTTCTATATTGTGCAGGTTTGAGAACTGTATTATCAGAGGAGGAAATAGACAGTCTTCCATTTTCTTGTTTTCTTGCCTATGTTAAGTCTTGGTCTTAAAGACTCCTTCCCCCTCTCGAAGTGTTCCAATTCCAAGCAAAGTCCTTTTCAGCCTCTCTGCAAAGCACTTTAAGATTTCCTTTCTTCTTTATTTTGGCACAACTCTAATTCAGATGTCATTACTTCACAGAACCTGCTGCGACCTCTCCCTAAGTACACATGTCTAGCATTTGTGGGTTTTTTTGTTTTTGTTTTTTTAGATTTCAAGGGGGCTCAATTTTTCTTTCTTCTCTTCCCTCTTTCCCTCCCTTCCTCCCTCCCTTCCTTCCTCTTCCCCTTCCTTCCTCTCTCCCTCCCTCCCTTCTTCCCTCCTTTCCTTCCTTCCTTCCTTCCTTCCTTCCTTCTTTCCTTCCTTCCTTCCTTCTTTCCATCTAATGCTAAGGATCAAACCCAGGACCTCATGCATCTTAGGCCAGTGTGACCACTGAGCTAAACCCATAACTAATGACAGCTTTTTATACTTATGTAGTACTTTAGCTTTTTCCTTAAAATTTTTAATATGGTCCTTTGCATTGTACCAAAAACAACAGTATTAATGATTTGTCTCAATACCTGAGACACCAATTTCTGTCTCTTTTCTTCTTTCTTTCCTTTCTTTTTTATTCTCCTCCTCTTCCTCCTCCTCCTCTTTCTTCTCCTTGACTTTTACAGTACACCTTTGTATTCTTTTCATGAATGGGAAAAACTTGAATGGTGTATTTTATTAGACCTCTCTTTGTATGGTATATAATCCTATTGCCATTATCACTTTAATAATCATTGAATAGTTGTCCTAGGAAATGCCTTCCTCATTCCAGGTGACTGGTCACCGCAATTTACTTTTCTTCTCTCTACATCTTACACACACACACAAAAAAAAAACCCTGCCCAGAACTGCAAGCATTATTTTAACACAAGTCTCTCAAAGTGCTTATCTGTTGGAAATTTTCTGTCTTTGTTTGGAAGTTTGGATGATTTGTTCTTTAGAAATGCCATCTCTCCTATAGATGATAGATTTTTTTTCTCTTTTAAAATAATGTAATATAAAATTGCATTCACTGTCTTTCCAAATTCGGGGGAACTATGGAGAGATTAAGAATTCTTGATCTGTCTGATTTTATATTAACTATATATTTAGAACTGAGACATTTCATCCACAAACTTGAGGAAGAAAAGATGTCCCTAGTAAATACCAAAAATGTTTTAGGAATAAGTTAAAATACATTAGTTCTTATTTATAAAATTCCATATTCTCACTTACATAGCAATATTCTCTTTACATAACAACAGCAGGCTCTTTTCCCATAAACTTTCCTTTCTTCCAGCTTTCGGCTTCCTTAGCCTCTTTTTGTCTTCACGTATATGTTTTTCTCTAGAAAGTTAGTTTACCTATTCGAAATTCTTCGAACAGAAATGTAAGCTGTATTGTTAGCCCTTAGTACTGGTATAAAGAACTCTAAGCAAGTAATCATACCCCCGTATTAGGAGGTACATGCATCAGCAATTGTGTGTTCATGAATGGTCAGATCTCTAAGAGACCTAAAGGACATTTTCATTTTTACGGATGTGTAAACTAATACTGGGAAAAGCTAAGATTCACACCCCAGTGTCCTTGCTTCCAAGAGAAGGGTGCAGAGCCCTTACTCCAATCTCTTGGATCTTAATCTAGTCTTCTTTCTTTCATTGGTTCTGTCTGTTTGTGTTTGCTGGTGAAAGCCATGGAAGTCTTGATTTTACTTCCAGTCTAATGAGATTTAGTATCAACTGGCTTAAAAGGCTCCTGCTGGGAGTGCAATGAGAAGCCAGAGCCCCTGCTGCTGCTTGCCTCCTCTGTTTACGCTTCTGAGAGACTCCCTGTAATCAAGAGTTAATGGTTTAGGAAGATCAAATGGAATTGATAGAGCCAAAATCGAAGCACAAAGGCAGGGCAAATGGTGTCTGCATTTGAACTCAGTAAAGACATACTTGGCAACAGAATGATCTTTACAAGTTTAGCAGATGTATCAAAATTTACCGGTGCAAACCTAAATAGAGCTACTGTTGATTGACCACTTATTTCTATTCTAAACTCTCTTCCAAGCTATACATAGACTACCCTCTACCTGTACCACACAAGTAGAAAGTGATACTATTCCCTTTTTGGCCAAAGTAGAAAATACAACAGAAAAGCTGCCAGCTGCTATGGTAAATAGTGAGATTTGAACCCAAGTCGGACTTGTCGGTAGTTAGTGCCTTTAATTCTTATTTTTCATTGGTCAAAGAAAAGGAAAGTCAAGTCATCATCACCAATAAGTAATGAGTAAATTATAAGCATTAGCCTATTATTCAAATGAAATTATTTAAAAGTTAGTACAGACTGTAAGTTTCTTCAATTTTTAAAAATAGTTGACAATTTTTATGACAACATTTTCACAGCCTACAAAGTAATATTTTGAAAAATGCCATTTCCTTTTCCCCATACTGCGAGAGGCAAAGTAACTATAAAATCATAGAGTAACTCATTTTGTCAGTCACCCCAGTAAGTAATGGTTGATTGGTGTTCTAAAGGTTGTCATACAGGGCAGTTTACTGTTTGAAAAGAATCTCCACTGTTCAATAGCTGAAACTCCTAATCAACCTGGTAACTTTGTTGAGAGTTTAGCTATTCAAAAACCCAACCACTTAGGTCCCATGACACTACATGTGTCATGTGAGCTGCCTAGAAGATACAAAGGGTCACCTCAAGAGCACCTGATGCTAGTCACTGACAGCAACCTTTCAGTACAGGCTTGGAGACACTACCAAATACACTCCTACAATAGAGTCCACATGTGCGGTAGACACACTGGTTTTCTGTGAGAATCTGGCTTTAAAGCACATTTCAGTGGTATTTGTGAAGCTATTTTACACTTAGCAGCTGTTAACAGGCACAAGAAGTCCATGAACAACCAAAACAGATTTCTTCTCTTCATTGTTAAATAGGATTAAAGAAAATCAGAGTCCAAAAAGGAAACAAAGAGTATGGAGAGACAGCTAGATGTGCTATATAGACTTATGACATTAATGAATGTTTCCTCTGAGCCATTTAGATGGTTATGTTTTAGTATGATTGTCATCAGATTCAAAGCCCTGTTCTAAATTATTGGACACATCTCATCAAGTACCCTTTTCTTCACGGCATAGCACATAAGCGAGCACCATTGTCAGTTTCCTCACTTCTTATTTAATGGAATCAGGACATTATCAACTTCTTATTCAGATTTTTGGAAGGTTACTCAATTTTATTTATTTATTTATTTTACAAATCTATCTTTGTCTGCCAGAGCTCCCTGTCTGGACTAGCCTGCTATGCTGATTGCTTCTGCAAAGGCTTGAGAAAGTGTTGTTCTATTTCATTCTCAATAAGTATTGATGGCANTCTGAGAGGTTCTGAGTATCCTTTGATTACTCCATGAAATGGAACAGAGAAGATGANTGTGGGGAGCGGGGAGTGGGCTTGCTCATCAGCTTCCCTTTGTGAGCTTTCTGCACTTGACCGTACCCCAATCACAAGCATCTCTTCCCTTACACACCTGTGCAAATGGAAAGTTCCCTTCTCGGTTCAGAATTCTGACATACCAGAATGTTCTAAAGAGGGACTAATTTTACCCTGTAGCTTTCACTGTAACTGAATGGCTATGGACCAGCCTTTCATTATACTCAAGCAAAAGCTGAACTGAAAGACCGCTACACCACTGTGGGAAAATTTCCAAACACAAAGACTGTAGCTCTTGTTTCAAAATATTCTAGATTGTGTGAAATAAGTACAGCAAATCACAGAGGGAAAGAAATTGGAAGTTCAGCCCACAACCAATTTGTTTTGCTTTTTCCAAAAATAATCATAGCTATTGTTTAATAACAGACTGAATTGTTTCTCTCTCTAGAAGAAAAAAAATGCTTAATATTCTCAACATATTGAAATGTTGAGATGTACATAATTCATATTCACTGCGTGCCTACTGTAGCCCATTTTCAGTTGGAGCCAGGTGCTGTGGTTCTGTGTTAGAGAGATAGGCTATTGGATATTCCTGAGTTGAAATGACTAATTCATCCTTTTACTCTTAGTAATTGCACAGATTTATAAGAATGTGACATTACTCAAAGAATGAATAATAATACATATACATATTATCATTCACTTGTCTCGAGTACTACATAAATGCCTTGCTTATTAGTATATTTAATCTCCTGAAAACTTTGCTTTAGTTTTTAATCCTCTTACCACTTCCTTCCCTCCCATTTTCCTAGTTTTTACTGTTCTTAGCTATCCACTATTCTGTATTTTCTCATCTATTTTGCATAAGTGCAAACTGAGGCATAACTATAAAATGATAGGACCCAGCAGCTGCCTCAAAGGCTTCCAGGGGCTGTACTCACTACAGTGATACATTACTTTCACACTGCCTCCAGATTCCTTTGTTACTTTATTGTTACAATAAAGTCAATTCTTAGTCCTCTTTATCAGTGCTGGAGATCAATCCCAGGCCCTTGAATATTCTGAGGTAGTCATTCAGCACTGAGCCACCTCCACAGACAGTATTTGGTATATTAGAGATAAGTATACAAATGAAGTTTTATTATTTGTTTATTTTTATGTGTATAGCTGTTTTGACTACATGTATGTCTTATCATCACATGTGTGCAGGTCCGTGGGGGACAGAAGGGGCATTAGATCCCCTGGGTCTAGAGTTATAGATGTTTATGAGCTGTCATGTGTATGCTGGGAATCATAAATGGGTACCCTGGAAGAGAAACCTATGCTCTTAAGCACTGAGCCATCTCTTCAACTCTTCAGCAAAGAATTTTGACTTCTTGAACCTTTGAATCACCAGATCCTCATGTTGGTTGTGGTCTTCAATGGACTGTCTTAGTAAGAGCTGTTTATCTATCAATACAGAAATAAACATCCCCTTGCTTGTCTTAAATTATGATTTCAGGCAAATAAGAACAACAACAAAATCATCTTCCTTTGGTAATATATTCATCAAACAATCATTACAGAATCTGCTGTTTATCTAGTTCTTCTAGAAATGCATCTAAACTTGTCCTTAAAATACATTGACATAAAAGAAAGTAGCCAATAAAATGCAATGAGCAAGTGTTACAATAAGGACAAAGAGAGTGCATAAGGGACTATTGAATGAAGTGAGCTTTATTATAAGGGACACAAAAAGGTCACTTTGGCTTCTGGTAAAAAAAAAAAATTCTGACAGCATTTTGATATTTAACTAAAGTAGAGATGGAAGGAATCAGAAGAGTACTATGGGGAGTTTGATAAGGGTAATGGTTTTGAAATACATCAATGGGATCTGAATACCCATTGAATAATATAGAGTGAGAGGGAGATGCCAAGTTTTCTAACTGTGCAAGTGGGCAGATGTTAGCATTATGGATTAGTGTATAAAGTAAGAAGAGTAGACTAAGAAAACTAATTGATGTTTTGAAATTTAATATACATCAGCACTAGACTTTCAGAACGTATGCCTAGAGAGTCAACGAAGTTGTCATGATTGGGAAACCATTTCTACATGTTTCATGGCATTTACATTACTAGTCCTTTTTAGTAGTTTCAGCATAGTGGAGAGCTGAATGCAAGTGAGTAATGAGCAAGGTCAGCGAGTGAAATTCTCTTTGAAAATTTCTCTCATACAAATGGAAGTAAACTTGCAGAATATATTGGAGAGAAAATGTTTATAGAAACAATTTAATAAACTTGTTTTGATTTCAGCTTACTTTGTTTTACTGCACAATGGGATGAGATTCTGCCTGCCTCTATTTAAATATGGCTCCAGTACTGGCTAGCTTGCATAAGCTTGGCCTTTGAGCTACTCAGTTTATTGTTCTCCAAACTGTGAATAAGACCATATGTACCTGGGGATATGTGAGGACCCAGAGCAATTATATTTACAGAACACTTCGAACTAACAACTCCATAACTATTTGCCCTTTCTCTTCCTACACTCCAATTTCCTCACATGGAACTTTTCCACACTCTATTTTTTCCCACCTCTTCTTTGACTTACTTCTCAATCCCTCTTTTATCTCTCCAATAACAAAAGTAATTCACACTAAGAATTTGTGAATTGATAGATATGATTGGAAACAGAAAGAATGGACTTGGTTGAAGGATCACATTATAGAGAGTACATGCTCCTATTCAACTCTATTTCTTCATTGTCTGTCTGTGCCAACTCT
>LZPO01098909.1:2520-14884 GCA_001675575.1 Neotoma lepida | reverse complement strand
ACACAGTGGTACAGGATGGAACTCAGCTCTTAGGAAGCTGAACACAGTGGTACAGGATGGAACTCAGCTCTTAGGAAGCCGAAGCTAAAGAAGAGTGGTCCAGTGAGGCCCTGACTCAAAAACTAAAATAAAAAGAAATTTAAAATAAACAACGAAAGAGCCTGTGGAGGGCTGGCATGTACCTCAGTTGGCAGAATGCACGCCTAGCTTGCACAAAGCCTAGGGTTTGGTCAACAACAAATGAAACAGGCCTCCAACACCAGCCCCTTGGAGGTGGAGGCAGCAGGATGAAGGTCATCCTCCACTACAAGGCTACCCTGAGCTATATGAGACCCTGCCTCCCACCTCCCAAAAAACAACTGAGGAAATCTGCAATACTAAAGTGATCAATTTTTTCCCTTTAATGTAAAGTTTTGAAATTTTTATATTTGTATACTGTATTCATGCCATTTCCACCAACCTCCTCTCATTCCACTCCCTCTCAAATGCATGAGCACATCTTCAATGACTGTTACACACACACACACATACACACACACACATACACACACACATTATACATATATATTATACATATATATATAATATAGCCATTCAAAATAGCCAGTATATATAAATATAGCCATTTAGTGTTGCTTGTTTGTAGATGCATTTAGAGCTGATTGCTTGGAGCTGGATAACCGTCAGGGGCTCATCTCTGGAAAAGATCAATTCCCCCTCTCTCAGAAGCCACTAATCGTCTGTAGTTCTTCACAGTGTTTTTTAACATTATTTTTATTTATTATTTGATAGTTATATACAGGGCATTTTGATACTCACGCCCTCATTATTCTCTTTCTCCTCTCTATGCAAACTCTTCCCACAGTCCCTCTCTTCTTTTGTATCTTCTTGTGTGTGAGACTCACTGAGTTCCATTAAGGTTGCTTGCATGAGCATGGATGGGGGAATCGAGCTTTTTACTATGGGTAAGGGGATTCCAATATGTAAAGCATGAATTATGATCATACATGGCTTTTCCTAATTTGTCTCATTTGTTAAATTCANGAACAGAAGGAAAACGTCTTGATCTGTCAGTGATGAAATGGAGTCTGATGAGCGGATAACGAATAACCCGACAATCTATTCTCCTGATCCTGGGGTGTCTGTAATGACAGTACAAGGGGCAGTTCATTTGACTCAGAGGGTTAGCAGTGGAGTCACACATTCTTATGATGGGAGTAAGGAAACGGCACCAGGCTCTACTGCTAGGCAGTGCATGATGACATCTACTTTCAAAGTCTTGAACTAGTTTTTAATATACAAATATGGATAACATATATGTACCTCTAAAAGGAATGTGAAACCAATATGAAGGTCCCCTGAGACATTTCCAGACAAGCCACTAAACACATCCGACAAAAGGAAAATCTTTCTGCATCTTTGGTGTGGTATGGGTTGACAGCAAAATACAAATACACACTTTGAGTANTGAAACTGTAGAAGATGAAATCTTCTACAAGAAGGACTTCATCCTCTCTGGCATTCAAGTGCAAGGACAAAGCAAATGGACACTTTACACTTTAGGTGTAAAGGCTAAGTGTAGGGGAAACACATGTCCACAGAATGCAGGACATACAGCCTCATGTGGACAAAAATGCAGCAAAAGCTTTACTCATCCATTATCAACCAAAGTAGCAGTTTTACATAGAAGTCGTGAGCTATTGTCATTCCATAATATATAAAGTATGTTCTTTTGTTTTTACAACAGAAACTCCTACATAAAAGCCCCACAGTCACATTTTATGGAATACTATATAGATATTAATTAAACAAATTAATCGAAGTGGGGTGTCTGACTTTCTTTCTATGGTTGGTAGCATCCATTTTCTTCAGTGGTCCAAATAAAACAGGTTAGTGATCTGATTGCAACTAAGGTCAAAAGATTTTCAAAATAACACATCTTTAAGGGCTGGAAGTTACCTTCATCAGTAAAGTGCTTGCACAATGATCTGAGCTCAATCCTCAGAATTCATGTACAAAAGCCATAGAGAGACTGGTGAGATGGCTCAGTGGATAGAAGCACTTGCTGCCAAGCCTGACTACCTGAGCTCAATCAGGATCCATGGTGGAAGGGAAGAACCAACTCTCACATGTTGCCCTCTGACCTCCTCATGTCATACACACACACACACACACACACATACACACACACACACACACAGAGAGAGAGAGAGAGAGAGAGAGAGAGAGAGAGAGAGATGAATAAATAAATGTTGTAAAAATCATTTCTTTTTGAAGTCATGATGGCACAGTGCCTAGAAACCCTGCACTGAGAGGCTGGAGGCAAACAGATTGCCCGGGCTCCTTGGCCAGCCTCCCTAGCCTACTCAGTCNTTTTCAGGCCAAGATGGACACATTGCCTCAAAAAAACAGGAAGAATGGCGCCTATGAATTGACAGAACCTCAGGGTAACTCTGGGCTTCCACATACATGCACATAAAGTAGTGTACAATTGCCCAAACATATATGCACACATGCACACATAGGTAGTGTACAATTGCCCACACATATATGCACACATGCACACACACATAAAGAATACATCTTCAAAAGTTAATATTGAATCACTTTTTTGAGATGTTCTATTTTGAGAAGTATAAACATTTCTAAAACTGTCCAGATTCTCCCAAGACTTCTTTTAAAAGTATTTTTAAAAACACAATTCAACCTCTCTATTTATAGTCCTTTCCTCCATAAAGATACGGGCATAAAGAGCAGTAGTGTTGACTAGCCAAGAATGATTGCCACACAGGAAATTAGTAACAAGAAATACAATTTGTAGCTGCTAGAAGAGTGCTTCACTGCAGAAACTCTATGGTTAATGGGTCTGTCTGGGAGCCTGCCTCTAGGATAGGATTGCAGAGAAGAGTGTGGCACAGGAAAGGAGTTTCCCAGCACTGTGGCATCGCAGTTCATAGTGCATCCCAACTACACCATGGGTGGTTGCTCTATGTTCTAAAGATTAGATACAATCCACCACAAAATACCTTAAAAACTATGTCAAGAAAAACATTTACTACAAAAATAATGACAATAAACTGAAGTCATCTTTATTAAAATCTCCACTAAATGAGCACACACAGTTTGCTAATATATGTTAATTGTAATGTATGTNNACACAAAAAATACACATGTACACACCCATAAACATACACATGCACACACAAATATACACATCCCATAAACATATACATAAATATATGCNTATACACACAAATATACATCTACACACATAAATATAAATATATATGTATGCACAAACACACGTAAGTATATACATGTGTGCACATAAGTATACACATATACACATAAAAACAATCATATACATAATCACACATAAATATACACATGTACACACATAAACATATGTACATGCACACACATAAATATATGCATGTACACACACATAAATAGTATACTCAGTTTAATCACCAAGTCATTTCTGAAATAAGAGCCTTGAGACAAACTGTGCCCTTGGGGCATAGTCTTAACACTGATTTAACTTAACTTTAAACAGGTGGACCACTCAGAACTGCCACCCCTCACAGGCTGCCTTCATCTGTAGTGGGTGGTTGTTTGAGCCATGCCTTGAAGTACTGCCCCTAGTAAGGTAGCAGGTAGCTGTTACACCTGCCTATGACCTTGAGATACATGCCCCTGGGGCATGGCCACAGGGGACCCTTAAGACCTAGGATGCACGTATGTGGCTCTTTCTTCGCTTTGCTACCTCGTAGTTTTGAATGCTGGTATGGACCAGGGCAGAGCTCACCAGAGAACCACACTGGACTGTGTGTCACCTTTCCAGGATCCTGCAAGAAATTCCTTTATTCTGTCTTGTGAGTTAACCCCCAAATAAATTCCTTTGATCATTAAATAGACTCTGTGGATTAATCCCAATATTCATCTGACGAGCACTTCTTAAAACCCATTAGTCCACACAAGAGCAGAGATATACACAGCACTGATGCACGTTGCTAACAAAATTTCTCAGTGGCTTTTTTTTTTTTTTTAAATGAGATGTGGGTCTCACTGTGTGACTCTGGCTGGCCTGAAACTAGCTACATAGATTAGTCTACCCTGGGGCTCAAAGAGATTTGTCTGCCTTTGCCTCCCCGGTACTCNAGATAAAGGCATGTGCCACCACACCTGGCTCTTGGTGGCTTCTAAAGAAGTAATGGCACTGTTATTGAAATAAACAGATAAAGACAGTAAGAACAGAAGCCAATAGCTATAGTCAGACACCTGTCAACCACTGTTTTACCAGGGTGGCTAGAAAACAGACCTGATATTAACAGGTTCAAGTTTATGCCTAGACTTCTTCCTCTGAAGCCCTTGGTCTTCCAGACCTAGGGAGCACCACTAGGTCACCACCAGGTATGGATGGACTTCTGTCCCCTGAGAACTAGAGAGGTAGGTTACCTGAGAGGAAAATCAGCGTCTTCTGTGGCTGCACCTTGTATCCAAGGGGCCAATCAAGGGCCACCCTGAGCACACTCAAAACTGTTGTCTATGGGTGTGTGGCAAAGACAGAAGGAAAGAAACTAATCATATTTAATTAAGAAAAAGAGAGANACCATTTTCATTGTTCAAAGTAATGAAGTACCTGGTTCTAAGAACAGNGCTTTAAACAGAGCTATGCAATCACAGTGCAACAGTATGTCCAGGCAACCTACTGTCCTCAAAAGCAGTGGTTTGCAAAGCTTGAAAAGAGAGACACTAGACCCCAAGAGATAACAGACAGCATCCAAACCCTATTCCCCATCTGGTGCAGGCACATTCACTTGTGTGGACTCAGAGTTCTCTCAACTGGAAAGGACGCACTCAAGGCAGTTGCCTGATTCTTTTTCCTGTTGTTTCATATAATATTCAAAAGGAAGAAAAGACTTTGATTTATTTCTTATGTCCTAGAGACTGAACCCAGGGACCCTGGCATGCTAACCATAACCCTTCTCATACATATTGACCTACACCCCCAACACCTTCAAGACAATGTCACCCCAAATAAGTAAGCATTTATAAATAACAATGAAAGGAATAACTATATTTTCCTTCAGAATAACGTCATTGTTAACAAATTCCAAGCAATCAAAGACAGCAATACAGCACCAGCCAAAGAAGAAACCTACACTCCCCAGAGACACACACATGAGCCTAGGGAAGCTGGGCAGAANCACAGTCACCCCATGGGACTACAGTGGATTGTGAAGAATTGGATCCCAGCAAAAGAAACTTCATACAGGACACGAAAGCTGATTTTGATCCTACAGCTGATTGAGATCCTTCCATTTTGAAAAATGGGAGAATTTATGCTTGAAATAAATTTGGAATGCTTAAAAATAATACTGTGCTTTAAGTACGGCAATGTTCTTAAAAGGAAGCCATCATAAATCATGACAGAATACAACCAAATTTACGTTTTCCTGTTACTATCAGAAAACAGATGAACCAAAGGTCACCTGTCGCATTTTAAATGAGGATTGAGTGACAGCAGCTTGACGGAGCCTTTCCTTCTGACTTTGGCAACTAGACACATTAGATTATAAAAATCCTTATTCATTATTACCGACTATTTTCTTGCTAAAATAAAAATAGACATGGGTAATTCCAAAAATAATAAGGGATNTTTCTTTCTTTTCCTTCAAGCAAAGATAAAAATTAGGCTCAGAGGAAATTTTTGCAAAAATAGAAAAACCAAAGAAAAAGCATGTAGGTAATCTTATAAAGAGTTTTTAGCTTAAATTTCTAAAACGCTGTTTATTCCCCTGGTCAGGGCTAAAATACTCTAAAACATATAAAATCTGCACCCATAGTTTATTCTGATTTGTGTGTTATTTTTATAGCTGTTGATTTTTGTTTAACACAAGTGTTCTGCCTGCATGCATGTATGTCACCAAGTGCATGCAGGGCCCACGCAAGTCAAAAGAGGACATTTGATCCCCTGGAACTGGAGTTATGGGTGGTTGTGAGGCACCTTGTGAGTGCTGGGAACTGAACCCGAGTCCTCTGAAAGAAGAGTAAGTNNTCATAAGACCGAGCTATGTCTCCAGCTCCTGAGTTGTTTCAGAAACATAGCAGAGGTACCGGAGTGCAGCAGTACTCTTAAGAAAACGACCGTGCTTAGTACTGAAGGTGGGGTGTGAAGACTAGATGGAAAATAAGATGTAACAGACTGCTTTGTTCCTATGCAAAATTCAAGGGAAAATCAATACGCCTCAAACTGTCAAGGAGACTCAGTAAAGACGTCTTAGACGAGGTCAGTATGAAAACATGAACTCAAACTGAAGCCCTTCTTTAAATTCTAAAATGCTCTAGTTCCATGAAAGGTAGCAAAAATTAAGGGTTTTTCCCCTTTGANATGGGTTTTATGATGTAGGCCAGACTAGTGTGGGTTTTTCCATCTGCCCATCCCTCTTCCCAAGCACTGGGCTAACAACAGGTGTGCAACACCATGCTCAACTAGATTTTCCATTCTTTATCCAGAGTTGAAGAGCTCCACACATCCTGGAGTAGCAGATATAAGTAAGGGGCTCACGTCTCTCCAGTTTAGACCAAGTGTAGAGGGCTTAGGAATCTCTCCCCTAAGGAAGCCCAATCCCACTGAAACAGAATGCTTTGGAGCACAGGATACATAGGCATATACTGTACACACTCTCAGTAAGCTGATGGCAGCTTCCAGAGAAGTGTACTGCACATCCTAGAGAAAACAGGAAGGGAAGGACCAACAGAAGGTATGTGAATGTAGTTACCAAGACAAGATAACCATTACCTCAAGAACCCTTACAAGGGTCCAGAGGATGCCCAGATTAACCACACTACAGGACAAGAGCCACAGGACAAAAGTACCAAATGTCTTGATCAGAAGCAACATAAATTACCACCAGGAACAGAGGAAAACATGTCAGACAGCTGTAGTCTTTTTTATATCAAGGTTAAAATGAAATACTACCACTGACAAAATTAAGGCAAAGATTTTACATTTTTCATAAAATGTTTGAGTAACTGGAAAGAGAGTGCTGATGAATATTGATGACATGGGCGTGTATCTGTCTCTTATACACATCTAGATGTGTATAAGAGACAGGGCGTATATTGTTCACCCCTCAACAAGGAAACTTCTCTTTGCAACGGTCAAAGACCACTACAGGAAACTACAACCGACCAAAATGCAGAGTTGTATCGCTCAATCCCCATGGATACATCTACAACACACCCTNGAACCTAAGGCTCAGGGAACATTACAGAAGAGGAGACGGAAAGATTGTAAGAGCCAGAGGATCAGGGAGTGTGCTGTGAGATTGTGTCTCCTAGTATATCAGAAGCTAACACTCAAAAGGGCTCACCAACATGGTGGCTCAAATGTCAGCTAAACAAAGATGACATCAATGAACATACCAAACTGGATAGAGAAAAGACCACAAAGCCTCAACCCTACACAGAGAACTACAGGTGACTGAGGAATGCTGGGAGNGGGAGAGGTGGCCTTCCCCAGGGAAGTGCAAACCAGCTTGTTATCCAGTGCCAAATGGACAGCCCTGAAAACATACATACAGGGAGCATTACACAGACTGAACAGGTTCTATAAAGGAATATACATGCATGTAGATGTACATATACATATATGCATGCAATAACAATTAGGTTTTTTAGGGAGAAAAAGAGGCCATGAATTTGAAGGAGAGTAGGGAGGGTTTTATGTGAGGGTTTGGAGGGAGGAGAGGGAAGGGAAAAAGAAACTGTAATTAAGTTAGAATATAGAGATACAGATATAGATGATGTTCTTAGTGTGACAACGGTGGTGAAAAGGAAGATAACAGCATGTAACTTTTGACCTCAGTAGAGGGCAAGCATTATCTAAATCATTTCCATGTATAATTTATTTGGATTTTATAACCCAGTGAGTCAGGATTAAGCTTTGTGTATCACCCACCATAAAACATGAGCAGTCGCAGGCTTCTCCTTCAGCATGTGACTGCAAAACTAGCAATAACTCTAAGTCACAGAAATAAAATCTTACGTATCTGGGAAATAAAGCAAATGACACACCAAAGAATAATAAACCCAAGGAGCAGATGGAATGTAAACTTGGAAGAAAGCAAGGACTGATCCAATTAAGAACGTGATCAGCCACACTATGACTGAACTAACAATCTGAGTTTTGGTACAATGGTTTGTGAAATTACTTCCCCACTTAAGTGTACGGTATTGTATTTGTTGTCATGTGATGTGTTTCACTTAGACAAGGTTAGCCATTTGGAAAGTAAGAATATTAGTTTAAGTTATTAGGAAAAATGAGGTAGGAGTCTAGGTTAGCAAAAGAATGGAAACAAATCCCATTGGGTTCTAGCTGGTAAGAAGTTACACGCTCTAGGGTCATTCAAGCAACTAGAATTTCTACAGAGAAAAAACACCCTCCAAAGTATGATAAATATGAACATTTGGAACAATGAATTACCAAACCACCATCAACTATAAGTGCTTTCGACATTTTTTTTTCTATCTTGAAATTACTACTGACTTTCAAGTAAGAGAGGGAATGGTTTTACTACCACAACTAGGAGATTCTAAGTAAGCATGCAACTTGAAAACAGTACCGAGTTTGGATGAATTAGCAGGAGGAAGCTCAGATGGACCCGAATCTCATTTTCCCATGGTTTTGTTGGCCTCAGCTTTTACAACTTACCTATGAATAGATAATTGTCCCCTTTACAAAAAAAAAGTAGACTACTAAAATCTAACTACTAGTTGTGCTATTAAAAGTTAAGGAATATAAAAATAAATAACTAAAAACGTGTAAGTAAATGATGGGCCAGCAAGACGGCTCAGCAGGTAAAAGTGCCTGCTTTCAAGCACTGTGACCTGAGCTCAATCTCTAGGACCCATGTAGTGGAAGGAGAGGACTGACTCCTGCAAGTGCTCTCTAACTTCCACACGTGCACTATGGACCACATATATCCACACACAGATGTATATGTACATACATACATACATAAATGCAATTACGTTTTTACAGTCAATTATAATAGGAACTGGGGGGCTGGATCAACAGCTAAAAGCCNGTTCTGTACTTCTACAGAACCCATGTTCACATCCCAGTACCCATGTCACACAGCTTACAACGGCTTGTACTCCAACTCTGTGGGGTATCTGATACCTCTAGCCTCTGCAAGCCCCTGCATTCATACACACCACACACCACATACACACACACAAAAAAAATTGGGAATAAAGTCCTCCTTTTTAAAATTAATGCTAGTAAAATTGTCAGATGAAGTGAGGCAGAAGAATGAACACAAATGACCCCATGATTTATTTCCTAAAGAGGTCACTTAGGATTTTCCCCTTTCCTAACACGTTGGGGAGGGCACTGCAGAACTCCATGGTATTCCAGTGTATTAAAGATTTAAAAATGGCTCTCTTACTTCATGTCAAGAATTTCCGGAAATATTACAGTCATGACTTAGAAGGAACTCACAATGTCAACCTCAACACTGTTTCTAACTCAACTTATTGACAGGTACTGTTCCAACAGTGTTAAGAGATCTGGTTTAGTACAGAGATGGTTTCATTAAATAAATTATTATGCCCTTTGCATTTATTTCCTACTAGCTAATTGGCCTGTACTATAATGTATCCTCTAGCTAACATTATAGATTATCATAATGAGTGCTAACAGAATTAAGGTCCTTCCGAATTCTGCTCATGGACTGTATTTAGGGGTAAGTTACTTATTCAAAGAGTTGGAGTGTGGGACACTAAAAAGAAAGGATTCTGTGGGACTCCTAACCTAGGAAGACACTCACAANGGAAAAGGTATTGAATGTACACCAAACCAGGTGTGGTAGTACATACCTATAATCCAGCACTTGGTAGAACACGGCAGCAGAATCACAAGTTCAAGACCAGCTGGATTGCAAAGTGAGATCCTGCCTTTAACATGGGAGCTGTAGAGATGGTTCAGCAGCTAGGAGCATTTACTGCTCTTGCTGAGGACCCACGTTCAGTTCCCAGCACCCACCTAGTAGCTCATAATCATTAACTCCAGTTCCGGAGGACCTAATGCCCTCTTCTAACCTCCAAGGGCACTGCATACACATGATGCACATATATCCACGAAACACTCATATTTATAAAATAAAAACAAAATAAATGTAAAAAATCTGCTACAATAAACTTGTCAAAAGAAATTACACAAAACAAAATTCTGAGGACTCACTCATGCATCTCAGATCAGATTGCAAACTGCACACTATTTATTTAATGAGACTATGACATATAACATTACACAGAAATAAAATGATCATAATTAAGAAAAATAAGCAGTAATTTTTAAATGACCTTATTTAAAGGTCACTGGGATTTCAACATCAAGCCCCCACTGAATGCGAAAACCAAAGAGTATCGTCGTTAGCGGCCGACTTTCTGTTTTTCTTCAACACTATGCTTTCATTGAAAACCTAGATAACAGCACTAATTCTGGATCCAGCCTTCTAGTGCTATACACAAGGGCACACTTCATGGACTGGAATTAGCTTTGGTGGAATCAGTGTTCCTCATTCATTTTTGGCTTTAAAGACCCTTGACAGCCCAATCAAAGAATCCTTAAAAATTAATTTAAGTCCAATTAATTCNCCCATAGACACACATTGCCTTCATTATATTAGAAGTTAGGGCAAAAATATTTTAAATGAACTATTTAATAAGAATGGGGAGGAAAGGCAGAACNTGGCGGAGCAAGGATAAAACCCCAGCTCTTGGGAGGCTAATGCAGGAAGCCCCTAACTCTAATAAAATAAAAATGAGGAAAAGAAGAAAGGCTTTTCTGGACCATATAAATGATAATTCAACAACCAGACAGCTATTGGTTTTCATTTCATCCCTGTATCCAGCCCCTAATCAAGGGTGTCACCCACCGAGTACACTAACCAGAACCCCACTGAAAGACCTGGCTATGGGAATTCACTGGAAACCAAATAAATCACTACAGAAATGGTCTCCAGAAACCAAAGATAACACTGTCAGCTGACCAGTGTCAAGATCTGCATACTAAAACACACCAATACAGACCTAGCTGCTGCCATGATATTTTTGGTCTCTGTGGAATGTGTCACCATATAGCTTCTCTACATCTAATGCATAAATATGAAAGGAAATATACTTTCAACCTTGCATTTCCACTTAAACAACCTGCAATCAATTAACTGTTGTCGGCAGCAAAAGTCAATTTTCTCTGTGCATGTGGAGGGAAACGTGAGGAAGAGCCTGATAATTCCCAGTGAGCATGTGGACGAGTGTTTCTAAGCAACCTTCTTCCATCATCTTCCCCAATGAAAACAAGGGAAAGAGTTTGAACTGCAGGATGACAGAGCTCAGAATACTAATGATGAGGCAAGAAGGAGCAGTTCTGTACAAATCTTGTGGGCAAACTGGGAACGGCTTTCAGCTGAAAATAAACTTAGTCAAACATTAGTAGGCAGGTCATACAGCCAACCCAACATAAGCAGATTCTGAGGCTGTCCACTCAAATTAGTGTGCCCATTAACACACCTGGACAGATAGTTTAGCAAATGATTTGTGTGAGTGGTCTGGAAATTACTGCATTGTGGGGCGCCTTCCAAATATATTCACTTCCTTGCTGGGGAATTTACTTAATCCTCTGGAGAACATTTAAACTGACAACATCTTTAAGTTAGTATCTCTGTCCAAGAGACCTTGTGTGGAGCTGTATGTAGAAAGCTCCCTGACAAGCTGAGATGGAGCTATGACTCTGTGTCATCAGCCAGCCCACTGCAGAGGGCAGCACAGACAGGCAAGTGAGCAATGCCATTAGCCCNTCCTACTCTAGGCAAACCGCTCTCTCCACAGCCTGCCCAGAAGAACAGCATGTCCCTCTTTTTCTGTCTGGGAAAAGAAATGGAAACAACCTCCCAACAAATCCCCATGGGACTCATGGGGGAGGGGAGAGAGGGAGGTGCTCTGTCCTTAAGTTTTAAATCTTAGCTTCATGTTATCTGTGGAGGCAAAGAATTTATTCAATGTGCCAAGGGACACTATAACAAACTTTTCAGAAACAGACTATNTGGAGCTGGAGAGATGGCTCATGCAGACAGTGCCCACTACTCAGCNTGAGGGTGTAAGTTTGGAAATCTAGCACCCAGTTAAAAACATGGGCAATGGCATGTGTCTGTAATCCAAGCACTGGAGGGGGGATTCAGGAGGCTCCTGAGTTCACTGGTCAGCCAATCTAACCAAATCATGAAACTCTGGGTTCAGTGAGAGACCCGGTCTCAAAAGGATAAGTTTGAGAATGATAGTGGAGGACTCACAA
>LZPO01098908.1:1471-14897 GCA_001675575.1 Neotoma lepida | reverse complement strand
ATCTTATCTAGTATTCATATTCTTTAGCTATTTTTCATTGAGAACAATGGTCTATGTTTTTCTGCCATGTTATTAACAGTTACAAATTGCAAGAGAATGNCATAAAAATCAACATCCAAATATCCAGAGCCTTCAGTCTTTGGGCTCAAATCAGCTCTGTCTTCAAGGAATGTAAACACGAATTAGAATAAGACATTGTCCTCTTTTTTCTTTAAGTACTCTTTGTTGGCTGTACATGAAAATGTCTTTGTTGTGAAATGAAGCATATTTCCTGTATTTTGGTGGTGATCTCTTAGCTGGGTGAGATGAGAATGCTGAACAAGTAGAGAGAGTAATATTATAACGTGGCANTTGGGTCAAAGCAGACGCTCTGGGTTAAATGGAATTTTCATAGCTTTGAGAGCTTCTGCAATGCTTTTTCTAAGATCATTGAACATAATGCATATGCAATTTCGTATGTATGTATTTACAGCTGGCATTTAAATTGAAACTTGATTTTTTACTAAATCTAATCATGGAACTTGTATTACATTTGGAAAGGCTATGCAATTTACACTTGGCTTAGGAAAATATACTTTTTTGNTCAGATGTTAAGTACCATGAAATCTGAAATTGTGTATTGACTCAAAAACTATTCTTCACAAATTTTATAGGAAAAAATTCCATATTCTTTATTGNGCTGTTATTTAATAATATTAATATTTTAAACTATCTTCTTAACCATATAAATTAAATATTCAATAAAATAAATTTGAGAGTTTTCTCTCTCCTTCAAAAGTATTAATAACTGTGAGGACCTGAGACCAGATCAACAGAACCCATATAAAAAACTGCCTAAACTTTATTGTGTGAGTAGAGACAGGAGGTTCTCTGGGCCCTGTAAACCAGCCAACCTAACTGAAAAAGAGAGTTCCAAATTTTGAAATTAAGAAAGCAAAACAAATTTAAAAAAATAAATAGATAGAAAAACTCACACACACCTCAAGGGAATAAGACAGAAATTCATTCATCAGGATAGAAATTCATTCATCAGGAGAGCTCATGGCTTCCTTTGGCCTCTATATGTATGTATATTCTTACACACATGTGCAAACATTTATATACAATATGTATACACACATACACAAACTAATGATAAATAAAATAATAGCCATGTTTAGAATTGATATTTAACAGGAATAACTAATTTAAATTGGAAGAGAAGATGGAAATTAGAAATAGATGAAGAATTTCAACTCTAATATTTACTGATACACAACTTTATGAATGCAAGCAAGTATTAATGTTTATATAAATAAATGTGAGTGACCAACCACCCTCTGTAACTAAGAACTAGATTAACATGAAGTATTAACTCTATACAGTATGCCTATATATTTAGTTAATTTATTTCCTGTGGTTGTGTGTATGTGTGCCTACATGAGAGTGTATGGGTCCTACAGATGTGTACACTGGAATGCACATTAGAGGCCATACCAGGACATTTAGAGACTCCCATCATCCTCTGCCTTATTGCCTTGAAACCTAAACTGGAAGCTTGCTTTTGTTTAGGCTGCCTGGCAGACCATGCTTTCAGTATCTGTGTGGCTGTGCTCCTGTACCATCCTGAGCCTTTAGTTACATCAGTGCTGGGGATTTGAACCCTGATCCCCATGCTTGCAGAGCAATGGCTCTTCCCCACTGAGTCATTGCCACAGTCCCATTGATTGTTTATAAGATAATACTATTAAAGATATAATTACTCCTGATAAAATCTCATTATTATCAATAAGAATAGTCAAGAATGAAGTTCACTTAAAATGCCTTTAATTCCCTAAATTATAATGGACTCTGCAGAAAAAAATATCTTGCATTGAAATATATTTAAATAAAGAATGAATTTATTATGATTCTGAGAACATGCAAGGAATGTCTTTAAACCTTTGGGGATTGGATCAGTTAAATTGTCTTCCAATGTGAGTGTGGTGAATATTTAGGCTTATTTTAGCCTTCAGACACNAACAATTCAATAGCAATCCCATTTTATCTTTGGTACTGTGCTCTGGAAAGTAGACTATTTCTTCCCTTCTTATTTGTATATCGCAAGGATTTTTACTAGTTTGTTTTTACATTTCCCTTCCCCTTCTCTTTCCTCTCATGTACCCGTCCCCACTTCCTCAATGCATGCATGGCCTCTTTTTCTTTAGTTGTTGTTTCATGAGAGAATTTAACATGAAGCAAAGATCTTGCAATGAGCTATGTTTCTGAAAAGCAAACAGAGTATAATCACATAAAACCCTGTGAAAGTTTAGAACTATGTGTATTTTGCTAGTTTTAATTCAAAGTGAAACACCTCATTGCCTTTCAGAGAAAAAGGCTGAATTAAATTCAATGATAATTTCTCATGAAACCAAGTCAATTTTAAAGGTCTCTCTTTGGTCACATAGTGCATAATTTAAAGGTCAGAAGTTTAAAAATAAAATGTAAAAATTCTTGCATTTAGAAACACTATAATTATTTCTCTTGATCTCTAATTTGAACCCATTCACTATAAAATAGTCTATTAAAATATGTAATGAAAGCTGTAAAAATTAAGGTATTTGTTTTGGTAAATATAAGCCTCATCGAATGGTATCTACTTTATATAGTTCTATCTGAAAACCAAAATACATTGTTGTATGTTGACAGAAGTAATTTAAAACGCGTCGATGTTGTATTTGTTTAGAAAAAAAGAGATGATGGGCGGGAGAGAAATGAAGGGAGAGGGAGAAAGTCACACACACACACACACACACACACACACACACACACACACACACACACACACACACACACACACACACACACAAAGGTGCTCGAGCCTGTTGTAGCTCCTGGTATGTGGCAGCCCTTCATCAGAAGATAACTTATGTACTTCTACGTGGCTGCTTTTCTTTTTTCTTTTTCCCTTTGATGCTCTAGTAGCAGCTATGATGGTAACCACAGAGGACATGAAAATACATTTCAGCTTCTGAAGGCTGTCCTGATTTTGTGTTTTCAGAGAGGTGAAATTACAAGTCAAATACTTGGTTGTTGTTTTTAACAGGAAGTCAATAAATAAAATCGTGCGAAGGTCCTACAGAATGTGTGAGGGTTGGTTCAAGAATCTGAAAGAGATCATTTTATGGAACCACTGGGAAGCATTCATTATAAAAAATGATGATGCCTCAACAAGGCATTAGAAAGAGGTCATAAAAAGATGCAAGTGGTATGCATTAACAAATATGTATCGTAAAACATATAACCAGAGGTTAGATACCTGTAAGGTACTGGGAGAGGGAGATTCTACTAGGAAGGAGAAATAGAATATATTGTTATGGAGAGACAGGTGTGAAGATTAGAGGGGGGATGAAAGAGGGAGGTAAGGGAGGGATATGGGAGGGACAGCTAACACTGAGGGCCATTTGAGGGGACATACGGAAATCTGCTATTTGTAGACGATGTCTAAGATAGATACATGTATATATGAAAGGAATCTAAATGAAATTATCAAATATTGGGAAAGACAGTGCCTCAACTAGATATAATATGCCACCAAGTAAAACCTCCAGTACCAGGCATAGATTACATCTAATTGTGTTGTTGGTCAAAAGGGCCCATGGGAACCACTGAATATCTCAGGCTATTACCAAAGCTAATGGTTGCTCTCTTGACAAACTGATTGTAAGGGCCTATTGCTGAAGACAACACTTACATGATTTCCTCCTTAAGACTGTTCCTTGGATTAAGTAAAAAACTCTTAAAAAAATCCCACGGTTCATATCCATGAGCCTTATTGTCCCTCTGTCATGAGTTACATTAGTGTTCTGACTGTCTTCTAATTGTAGTTAGCTTTCTTTCTGAAATCAGCTCTCTAACCTTACTGTGGTTTCTTTCATTCTCTGGCGTCCTCTATAACACACAGGTGAACACACACACACAGGTTAAAATTCTGGTCAATTTTTAGGACTGCATTATAAATCATTTGTTAGGGAAACCTTCCTAACTCCCATGTCTTAGTGAGTTCCACTCATCAAGGATATTCACATCAGCCCGTGTTTCTTTCTAAAAATTCCAGTATAGCAATAATTTAAATACTTTTTTCATTTCTGTCTAGGTTCCTAAATAATTCATACCAGAAATAGCCATGTCGATTCCAGACAGAATTTTAGCCTCTACCCAATATCCTATCATAATGAATACATAAGTAAACTTTATAACTAAAGAATGATTTCTCTTATATAAATAATGTATTTTAGTCAGAGAAAAATGTGCAACAATTCCTTTATTATTTACTTTTTAACTTATGTTCTTCTCCATAGTGTTTGGTTGACTTTTTCCTACATAGATCGTCTATTTCATGAAATTCTTTTGTTAGTCAGAAATTGAATTATTGTAGTAAAATTTGGGGATATATAAGATGGACACTTTTACACATTTGTAAAAACTTAATAAATGAGTAGGTGGTACAGTTTATGGCCTATGTTTATTTAANCTTCATGACCCTCAATAATCCTTCTCAGATTTTCCTTGGATGTCAGAGTCCCTCTTATGTCAGGACTTTCCAGAGGAATAGAACCAATAGAATGAATACATAGCACAAAGGGNTTTATTAGATTGGTGTACCTGATACAAGTTGGGTAGTCCAATGGTAGTGTCAATGATGGAGAGGCTGGGAACCTAGGAACCACTTAGTCCTCCATGAGGCTGCATGCCAATTAGGTCCAATCTGATGATGGAAGCCAAGATGATTCCTCAAGGGAGAATGGTCTACAGTCAATGCTGGNAGATCAATGAAGCTGAAATCTGATACCAGCCATTCATGACAGCAGTAATAGCAGCAGCGGGATGGANGAATTTACAGGCAAAGAGGGAACATAAGTCAGCAAAAGAAGCAGTACTTTTTCCCCATGTCTTTTTATTTCTGGATCTCCATAAGAAGCTGTTGCCCACTGTGGGAGAGAGTCATCCCTTTTCACTCAATTCTTTCAGGAAATATGGTCACAACCTTCAAAAAGCTGTGTCGTTTAGTTAATTGAAGATACAACCAAGTTGACAACCAATATTAATCAGTAACTCTGTCCTAGCTGGTGTTGAGTGTAAACTTGACAGAGTCTGCAGTCATCAGAAAGGAAAGTGTCAAGGGAGTAACTCCTTAGATCAGATTTGCCTGTGGGCATGACTGTGGGGGGTGTCTTGATTGTTAGTGGATGTGGGAAGACCTCACTCACTGTAGGGTTACTTTTCAATGGGGAGGCAGTTCTTGGCTGTACACACACACACACACACACACACACACACACACACACACACACACACGCTAGCTAAGCACAAGCTTCTTTTGAGAGAGCAGTCAGTATATCCCCATAGTTTCTGCTGTATCTGTATTTCTTTGGCTGTGACTTCCTTGGTCAGAGGCAATGCTATGTGGAAGAGCAAGCTGACTTGCGTTCAAATTCTTGACTTGAATTTCCTCAGGGATGGACTATGATCTGGAATTGTAAATTAAAATAAACCCTTTCTTCTCCTAAGTCAATTTTGATCAGGGTTTTAATACAACAGAAATGAATCGAGAATACATACTCCCCCACACACAATCATACTTTTAATAAATAAGGTTTTATAATTGTATGGTATTTCCTTCCATGATGCAATGCATTTTTTACTTCTCTGGACAACCACATCCCCTCTTCTGACTCATTTAAACAGGTCACATATTTCTCCAACGTTAAAATGCTCCCCCAGCTTCATCATATCCTCATCCCTACACTTACCAACCAGACAAGCAAAGTGAATGCCTCCACAGTTAAGTATATGTCTGTATGTGTGACATTATATAGAAGCAGAATAAATGCAAATAAATTCTTCACACATTTTAAAGATGAGCTCAAATCCCATATAGAATAATGCTGGTACATTCGTTGTCTACCTATCCACAATAAAAAGATATCTTGTTTGTCACACATCCACAAAATATGACATAAGTAATGAATGGCTGAGTCATGTGAAGGGAATGAAGGTGACAAAAGGGGTTTACATTGTCAACAAAGCTTGGTTTCCATTTGGAGAAAATAGGGATTGTTCATTCTAGAATCATGGGAGTATTCCTTACAGACAAATGAAGAAGTTAATCTAAGTGTATTTCTACCTAGAAAATACTTTTCATTTTTTTATTCAATTTTCAAATGTAGAGGCAAGAAACAAATAAAAGCAAATGGTTTGTGACCTAAGGAATAAGCAGTTGAGGTGCAGCAGAAATGAGGAAGTATTAGGGCATTGATGTAGAGAAGGATGGTTAATCTCTGGCAAGTTTTTAAAACATAGTATATTATTTTTAAAATCAGAAAAGCCTAGCGGTTGGAAAAGTATTCTTTGAAAAAAAATAATTCCGTAATAAGAGCATGCAATTCTTATTAGTGACAAAGGCTGGAGTATCTCAAAGAGATAAAGTGCAGGCTGAGCACCCCACCCAGTGCTTCCAGGTTGCTGTCTGTCTGCATCAAAGGAAAAGCTGACAAAGGAGACAAGTTAGGAATTAAGAGTTAGTTCATTATAGGACAGAGTTACAGATTGACTGTAGACTTCTTAAAATCATGGATTATTTATTACAAAATGTACATATATTTATATAAGGGAAGACTTTAACAAAGGGGATTATTACTCATGAATTAAGCTCATGAGTCAAGCTCTCCAAGAATGTGTTGGAATTTCCCCAGAAGAGAGCTTAGTTACCCTTATGTCCTTGAGTTGTCTGATGTGGAAGGTGGCAGATACATGACGGGAGAATGTGATTTTGCATGATTAATGATGTGGGACTGCTATTATAATGAAGCAAAGGACATTATTGGTTACACTGGTCAGCCATGTTGGTCCTAGCCATTGTTGTATGGTCTTGCATTCAACCTATAGCAGCTTGCAATTTCCCTGTTGTTTTTCCTATGTTTACTTAGCCTGTCTCAGAGTGAGTTAGTGAAGTTATAGTAAAAGTCAAAAGATATCTTCATTAATCATGGTATGAAGGACTCCAAAAGGTCATAATTTCAACTGAACAGGCAGGCTGTGGATGGACCATGTCAGTCAGCTTTCATCATAATAAAAATATTTATGAAGAGGAAGTTTATTTTCAGTTTTGAAAGTTCTAGTACCAATTTTGTTTGCCCCATGGCTTTTGCCTATGATTGAACAGAGAGAGGGAGAGGCTGGCCAGTGACCCAAAGACCCTCCAATAGGTTCCACCTTTAAAAGCTATGCCAGCCTCCAATACAAGCATCCTAATTTGATTTTGTAGACTATTCGGAATCAACATTTTGACAGACTGAAATATAAAATGTGAGCAGTTGTCCTGACAGTAACAGAAAGGTAGGGAAGCAATTGATTGGCAAAGCTCTGTGATGGCAGCCTTCTTGAATGTTCGTAACTTCAGGAAGCCTCCACATAGCAACTGTGCTTTGTATCCTACATAGGATACATTCTTCTGGTGCAATCACATATCAGGCAGAAGTTGCCAGAGAACAGAAATATCAGTAAGGCATTTTTAGCATAACTTTATTAGAAAGGACTAAATGGCCACTGCATTGCCTTAAAGCTCCTTATTAGATGCAGCAAACAGTTAAGTTAAGCTTCACAAATGGAAAGGTGTAGTTAAGCCTTTGGCAGACAAAAACATAGCTGTCTTTCCAAACATTGTAGTTGCCTTCTTTAAAGAGCTTGACTTAACCTTTTATTTGCAGAATGTAATTGCATCACATTAGAATCANGAGAAGGAGCCTCATTTTCATTCGCAGAGATTTAGTTAGAGAGCCATTCTGGTGATAAAATGCACAGTAAAGCCCCACCTAAGAAATCCCACTTGAATGTCCTGCCTATTGGTTAAAGGACTTCCTGCACTTCAAGGGGCTATAAGTTAGGGGCTTTGTCCTCCATTCTCATTCTGTATTAGAGAAGCAGCAGTTACAACAGTGACTGCTTGATTTCTCTCCATGGTGTAGACTATTGAAAAATCGTCGCCAGTTGTTGGGCAGTTATCCAACATTTTGTCCTGGGAAAGCAGAATTCACAAGTTAGCAAGCATTCGGTACCCATGGAAAGGAATGTGGTAGCAGGAGAAGCTGAGTGCTCCCAATGAGGCTAGGCTTGGAAGGGGAGAGTAAGCAGCAAGTATACTAGGGGCAGGGTGTGTGCGGTGAGCAGAGAGGAAGGCAAGGATACAGGAATATGCTAATAACCAATGTGTTAAATGGCTCCACAGTGTTTTCCAAAGAGCTTAGATCTTTTTATCTTTTGAGTGGGAGAGCTTCACCTTGTCAACTTTTGACTCCTCCATTCAAGATTTATAAGGCACCTTTTGCCATAGTGACTTATATTTTTATGTATAATTTGTCTCTTTAATTGAGAGATTCTCCGCATCCTAGTAAAGCAGTGGGGTGATTGCATTTTGCTGATGAGGGTACTGAGATGCGAAGAGGTTAACTGGCTTGCTTGGGGTCATTCATCAATAGCTGGCAGAACTTAGAATCAGGACATTCTGGAGACTCTTACTGGAGATCTCATAAAAAAAGTTCAGCATTGCATGTAGTTAAGTTCAATGTTTTTCCCTCTGTATCTTTGTTGTAGAACCCCCATGCTTTGTGGCTTATGAAAAGGGAAATCTTAAGTGATTGTAATATGCTTCCAAATAGAAATGTTTCCTGTGGTTTACTAATATTTAAATATTTGATCATGAAACAAATACTCTACAGAATGTGCACATGAAAAAATTTACATATTGTACCAGGTTACATGATGTGAATAGGGATGGTCCATTTCAATGGCCAATAAGAAACTTAGCACAAGACTCAAGAGTTCTTCTCATACTACATAAAGACCATTGTGTTCAGATAAAGACGTGAGATTTAAGGGTTCAATGACTGATGAGATTGTGTCTATAATAAGCAATTGGGACACTATATTTCCAGAAATCTTGCCTCAAAATAACAGTTGAAAGAGTGGGTGTGTTGGCCCGGACAGAGGGGAAAGGAAGCATCCTTACTGTTTGCACATATTTGAAAGACTCTCATAGAAAAGGGAGTGGTATGGTTTCATATTGTCCCAGAAGTTTATAATTAGGCAGAAGCTTAAAAGAGGAAGAATCTGGCTTTAAATAAGGATTTTGTTAACAATTAGGGCATTCTAATAATATAATGGAGTGCCTTGTGAGCTCAAGAAAATGGACAGGAACTTGTAATTGAACACCTTGTATTTTTCCAGGCACTGAGCCAATGGTGCTATAAAATACCTGGAAGTAAAGACAAAATTAAAGTGTCTAACATATTGTAGGCAATTGACATTGGTTAATTCTTTCCCTAAGTGTTTCATATGTGTGTATGTATGAATATATGTGTACATAACAACCAATAATGACTAACATCATCATTGATGTCAAAGTTTTGCAGAGGAAGACAGAATTTTTAGAAAGTCCCAGAATGACAGGACAGTCTAGGTAAAAATTGAATGGACCTCTACGGATGCTATGTTCTACCAATTGTTGCCACAGAAATGTGCTCTCCAATCCTAGGTAGCCTAGGGGATGAGAGGGTTTCATGCATTTTAAGAGAAGTTGTTCAGATAATTCTAGAAACCTTTTGTTTTTTTCTGACATTGGTTTTCTAGGAGCATCTGCAGCACGTGGTTTATGTTCTATGACTTCTAAAAAGGCAGGATTTCTGATGTTCCAGAGATGGGTGAAGTAGGAAGTTTGGGAGGAGAAAGCACTTCTGGATTCTTCATTTTACCTGAAATATACCCCCAGATATTCCTCTATGGTTTATCAATTTATGGCATTTCTTACTTCGGTCATATTCAACAAGGATTTGGAGTGTTGTTAGTAAGATATAGTATAGAAAATTCTGGCATGGCCCCTGCACACGCTACTTATTTTTCTTTCTTTAAAGCTTCATTTCTTTGTACTTGAAGGCTTAGAGCTTACAGCAGTGGCTGTCAGAATGTTAAGATACTTGGTGCTCTGTCTGTGGAGTGTTAAAGATTATTAATTGCTGTCTCAGATTTAGGTTTTATCTTGACTTGGGGAGTTAACATTCCACTGATCTCCCCTTAATAACAGTTTTGCTTATTAGATGACATCAGGGGATGTATCTTGATGTAACCTTTGAACTCAGGATTTACTCTACATGGAAGTCTCCAGTAAGTCCTGCCAGTGCTGTGTCTTATTGTTTCTTTCCTATAACTTATATATTCATAACTTACTTAGGTCATGGTGCTTACTTTAATTAATTATTGGATAAACACAAAACCTAGATTTTAAATCCTCTACCCAATGGTGTAATCTGAGATGGGCTTCTTTAATTTTCTTCTGTGAGTGAAAATTAAGATGGTGCTGTCTAGCCGCAGATGACATTCAACCATCTTCATAATTGTCATGTCCTCTTGCAACTATTGATTTTTAGTTTTTACTGTAGAAATATTTTTTCTACACAAATAATTATGTTTTAAAATCAAATCCACTNTTGCCATAACAAAATTATACTCATATATCTCCACCAGTGATGGAGATATTGTTTTGTATGTTGTGAATATGTGTTGTTCTGATTGATTAATAAATAAAATGCTGATTGGCCAGTAGCCAGGCAGATGGTATAGGCGGGATAAACAAACAAGGAGAATTCTGGGAAGAATTCTGGCAGAGTCAGGAGACGCCAGCCGCCACAGAAGGAACAACATGTCTGTAGACCGGTAAAGCCACAGAATACATGGCAAAACAAATTAATAGAAATGGGCTGAATTTAAGTATAAGAGCTAGTCAGTAATATGCCTGAGCTAATGGCCAAGCAGTTGTAATTAATATAAGCTTTTGAATTATTAATTTATAAGTGGCTGCAGGACAGCTGAGTGGGCTGGACAGTGTGGGGCCTGGTGGGAACCAGACAAAACATTCACCTACACACCAGTAAATATGAAACATCAATGTAAAGAAAAAGCNTGAAAGCCCGAGTCACAGATCCTGAGGATTTCATAGTTTCTGTCTTTAAAAAAAGGCTATCCACAAATTTAATTAGAAAGGAATTATCCGGTGAAAACATTGCCAAGGAATGAACATCATGGGAAAGCAGGCTTTTGGTACACAGTAGCCATAAGGAAAAGGGGTCATGGGTATGGTGCTTTGTGCATACAAAGGAAGCAAGGCCCTCCAATGGATAAGCTTGGAGCAGAGGGCATGCCTCCAAACCTTCAACAATGGAAGGAGTATTGGTGGAAGACCAACTAGCTAGGAGAGGCTATGATTTAAGGGACTAGATGGTGAGAGAATACGGCCAATGAGTAAGGTTTGGAGGCTTTCACAGGTCTTAATAACTTCACTAATCTTTACCTTCTCTACCTGATTTTCAATTCATATCAGTTCAGAATGAGAAAAATACTATCATTCTGTTTCTCAATTTTAGTATTCCTTTTGCCGAACTCTGGAATATGACCTATCGAGGACTAGATTTTTCTAGCATAGATTTTTTTTTGTAGTATGCATGTTTTATCATATATTTGATGCAGCCTCAAAATTTCCATCAATAAGCTTAGAAGGCTTTGATACATAAATAAAAGAAATATTCTCTTAATTTAAAAGAATCGTATTTTCTGTGTTTAAAAGTACTTCGAATTAAAAAAAAGTTTTCTCTCTTGACCCAGACATAATACATTACAGTGAAGCCAAGTCTAATCCTATTCTTCCTTATAATTTTCATTTAATTAAATTTATCTTAACTACTCTTTACCATAAAATGTAAAGTTATATTTATTAATGGAATATCATGTGATTTTTTTCATATATCAGGTTTTATGCAATATTTAAATATGATTAAAATAATTATCTCATAAATAATTATCATTTTTTATGTCTAAAACTTTATAGTTTTTGAATACATGCAATCTTACTTTCATGNATATTAACCCTACTATGTGCTCTTAACTTTCTCCATCCAGTAATTATATTTTTATCAAATGACATGACCACCCATTGAAATACTCTTTTATTATGTTTTAAAATTTCATTTTATACATTCTATTTCTGGCCCTTAATGCCATTAATACAAGGCCATATATTACCATTCCATACATAACTTTCATACGTACATAGCGCTGATTTTCTAATAGACTAGCCAATCAGGCACTTGTCCCTTGGCCCTGTATCCAAATCTAGATAAACAAATAGTGATTAAAAATTGACTCACTCACACATCTCATACACAGCACTAAAATGTCAGCAGATTCTGCAATAAGATGATTAGCAATGCAAATGCCTCTCCTGTACCTGTGGTTTACAATAAGCAGAATAAACAAAGCTCAGATCTCTTGAGAATGAAGGCCCTCCAAAACTGCTCTAATGACTCTTAAGGACTAAAGACCTAGTTATCTAAATGCTTAAAAGATTCTTTGCGTTTACTCAAGGCTTATGTTTCTATGTAAAAATCTTTCTTTACACTTATTTAAGCTGAATGATTTCTTCTTTCCACCTTCTTTGNCCTTCATCACTCCTGGTTTTTACCTCTCACATTTCATTTACCTACTGCATGGCAATCATGCATTTGGTTTACCATTCCCTTGAGGATCAGATCAGATACATTAATGGACATTTGTCAGATCGAATACATTAATGGACATTTGTGGTTTGTGAAGTAGATGTAGTAAATCTCTGCAGAAAAAGAGCACTCCTCTGGATATTTATATGAAGACACTTTCAGGATATAAGTTTTCAGAATAATCAAGGCTAAAGAAGACCATCAACTTAAAAACAAAGAAAAATAGTATATTGTCTCTACACCAAAAAAGTAATAAGGGAGGATAATGTGGCTGCAGGTATTACAGCAGCATGTCAGGTTCAGTACTAGGAATAGAAAAAGGGGTCAGGACAATGGCCTCCATTGTCTCTTCATTATATTATCCTCCCATGTTTGGATGCTGATGATTGTAATGGAATCCACTGAGGTAACAAACCATTTAGTGAAGACAGCAGCACCGTCAATTAGACCTACTGCAAACAGTAACCTTAGATTAGGCTACACACACACACACACACACACACACACATGCACGCACGTGCACTCACCAAAACAAAATAAAAAAAAAATAGCATCTTCAAGTCAATGAAAACTACTGATGCATAATTCGCTGCTAGCATTTCACTTTAAAAAGGAAATAATCATCCATTCTCAATCAAACAACTGTTTTAAAGCTGTAGTGTAGCTCTCTTATCACCTACATGCATGTATTTTCTGGAGGTAGGAATCTGTTTGGTCACGCTTATCTTTAAAACGGAACTGGCGTAGTGTAGATACTGCTATAACTATAGTTAACCTTTCTAACCTTCCCCAGCCTTACGGCTATGGCAAGAAAACACACACACACACACACACACACACACACACACACACACACACACACACAC
>LZPO01098907.1:0-14926 GCA_001675575.1 Neotoma lepida | reverse complement strand
ACACACACACACACACATACACACACACACACACACACAAAGGCAAAAGTCCTAAACTTTTTAGACAAGCAAACCCTGTTAGTTCTCGTTCAGATAAATGATCTCATGTGGAGGATGAATTGGTGAGTGGCTCCTCTGAGGGAAAATATTGAGAGATTTTATGAAGGGTATGGGAGTATGGTATTGTCTGTGAATCAGATTTTTGATCTTTTCAACCTGGCTCAGGCCAAGTAACTGCATTAATTTTCATTTTGTTTCTTAAACCAAGTTCTCTGTTTATTGTTCAAGAAGGGCTCTGATTAGCTCCATCTAGCAGTAGATGGAAAGGCTTAGCTGTTTTCAGTTGTAGGCAGAATGCATGGCTGTTTATCAATGTCCAGTTATCAGGACCAACCACATATATATAGCTATTTTCACATCTACTTATTGTTTGTTTTAAGTGTATAATTTGATAATATTAGTCAATTAATTATATCATTTTATACAAATGGTCACCACAGCTAAATTTAGTGTTTGGTTCCTTTTACTGAGCATATTTTGAAGTTCATCTTTGGAACAGCTAGGATTTGCTATTTCTTTTAACCAGTGACTAGCAATTGTATGACTAGAACACACCTGATAGTGTATTCATTTAATAAAATTGCATTTCTGTGTTTTCTTTTATCAGAGTTCTAGATGCATGGCTAGCATCTGTAAGTGCCATTATTTATATAATGCTCACTCAAAGGATCGTCTCTTTAACAACTCAGTCTGGTACTCCATGGAGGCCAAAAGATAAATCCACAAGGAGCCTCCTTTTCCAACTCTCTCCCCAGGATCTGAGGGTGCCACCGGCACTCACCCTGCCTAATATGTGCAGAGTGGGGCTTACTTCAGACTTGGCTTCACCATGAGGACCATTGTCCCAGCCTTTCCAGACAATAGGGGTCCTGCCCTCTACTTTATAGTCTTGAGATCCTGCCAGGATATGACACTTTGTAATCTCTGGGAAGCCAGCAAAAGGACAGACAGTTCTTCATAAGGATACAAAGGACACTTTAAAATCTTTAACCAGACATGCGGTTGACTTTCTCCTTTAGTATTTCAGATCTCACACAGTAACTGTTGACATGTACAGTCATGTGCAACTCTGCAGTCTTTCAGCTAAGATCTATATCTAGTTCTGTCAGCAAATGTTGCCCCCATCCCCACCCAGAATGATTGAAAGAGTGAGGAAACACTGATTACACTGGGAAGGGTCACTTTATACAGGCACCACTGGTACATTTTCACGTGACTGCATCATTTTCTGTGACCTACCTTTTTTGACTGGCTTAGTGGTTTTTGCCATTGGAATGGTCTTGGTCAGAATATGGTGAAAACTGCTTGAGCTTAAGACTACCAGATTGACTTGACATTGACAGAGAGAACCATGGAACTGGAGGACAAAGTGACATTGACATCCTTCTTTCCTACTCGGGACAGGTTTCTTGTCCACCTCTCCCTGGATATCCATGCTGAGTGAATACTTCACTATATAAAATATTCATGTGGGTACCTGGCTATTCTCTTAATGAACGCCACTTATTCCAGTCCTTACATTTCTTGTCACCTTCCTTAGCTGACTACAAATGGAAAAATAAATCTGCATTTTTAAACTACAGCCCTGACAATGAATCCACAAGCCAAAAATCCTGTTGGAGATGCTGTTTGATCTTGGATGTCTGATATCAACATTTAATTAAATATGATACCAGGAAGTGACAATGGGACCACGATTTAAGGTACACAGAGTAAAATAGATACATCCTCTACTAAATCCTCATCTACTACTTAAGTAGAATGGCATTGATTATTTACTTAACTAGAATTTATTGGGAGATCATTTTAAATTTGACTTATTTAAATTTCACTTATAAGAGTGCTACCTCATTTTCTTTCTAGGGAATCCTAGCCAAACGTTACAAAGCAACTTCTTCAAGGTCAATAGTATGTGAACTCAGCTATATACAAATGAATTGACGTGTTTACTTCTTGTAACAGTGAGTGGAAGGAACCATGAGAATGTGGTTTTCAGATAAGACAGAGCACAGGTAGAAGACACAACTGTAGAAAAATCACCTAGACTCAAAATACAGTTACTCTTTTAAAACCCCTGATTCTTACTGTATTAGTCAACAATAGCCTTTTGCTGCTTTCCAACTGATATGTGTTCCATAACTTATAATTGCTACTTTATATATGATCTATTTAATGGAAGCACAATACTCTAAATATGAAATATCATGAATGAAGAGTTATGGCATCCGAAGCCATTATGGGAGAAATGATGAACTGTGCCATGTTCCTGGCCTCTTATCTCTCAGTACTTTCTACTGGTATCATTCTTGTTTTCAGAGTTACTTGTAACTAACACCGTGTCTCATTCTTCCCTGATTCTCCCTTAAGTCATTTAAAGGCATTTTGTGAAAATAAATCTGAATCTTTGTTAGGTGAATATATGTGTGCACTATACACTTTACTTAACTACCATTAAAACCTTTGTGTGAATTCAGCAATGAGTCAATATGGAGGGTTTCATAGTATAAATCATGACAACTATATCATCACAAAAATACTTTTATTGTGATTAAGTTTTAAATGGCATGTTTCTCTAAAAGTCATTTAGTTACAGAAGTGGGTAATTTTATAGGAGAAGCAATTTGATGTCTAGGATTATCTTAATATAATGTAAGGGACAAACTTTGATGAACTTGGTGATGATGATTCAGGGCTTATTAATCTGTCACCTAATTTGCATAATTTGATTCTTTTTATCATGAAAAGAATAAGTACATATAGAAACACTGAAGACCTTTCTCCCTAAATAGTAAAAAAAAAATCCCTACCATGTTTGGACACAAGCTTTGTCTCCAAGTGAATACCAAATATACGCTTCAGTACTTCTTCTGTTTCTTCTTCCTTCAGGGTCTTAAACTCTACCAGATCTACATTGTCCTTATAATTGAACTTCTTGTAGGCAATAATGTTACCTACTAATCCATGAACCCCTTCTTGGGTCTGCAGGGAGCAAAGTGATGTATTTACCATTACAGAGGTTGGAGATACCTGGTAGTATGCACTCACAGTCTTGAAATCTTCGATCGTTAGAGGTTCAAGAGTAAAAGAGTAGATTTTTTGGTAGCTGTTCTTCTTAAGAAGGTTAGAATCAACGAATTCTTGATTTAGAACGTATTGTTGTCTTATAGTTTGGTCCAGGTACCAAGTTCCATTCTCTTCTGTCAAGTGGAAGATGGCAGGCACCTGAGGCTGATCCTTCCCAGAAATTAATTCCAGAGGCTCCCATATTTGAGAGGAAAATGGGAATGCAGCATCTACAATATACTTTTTGCCATTGAGGGTCACCTGTAGCAGAAGGTGAATCATGGTGTTGCTATATTTGCACTTTGAGGAAACATAAACACGCCCTCCCAACATTGTGGTCTCAAAACCTATCGTGGTCAGAGCCCAGTGGAGAAGATGGTTTAACTGGAGACACCACCCACCCCGCTTCCTCCTCACAACATGATCAAAGATGGCTTCTAAGCTCAGCTCCATGGGTTTTCCACAATGGATGTTCAAGTTCTCAAAGGGAATAGCTCGTATCTGGTGCTGAAGGATTTCAGTTAATGTTTGCAAGTCCAGTTTATTCCTGGAATTCTGATAACCAATTCTTTCAAAGTATGCTTCAATGTCCATGGTCCCTAAGCAAAAGAAAACAAAACAATCAAATATTACTGTCTGTATTTGGAGTTCCTTCTATATGTTAGTTATCTATTAAAGTTATTTAAAAGGAAAAACACAAATACAAAATTAGCTTAAATATCTGTAAAAATAATTACTTGAAACTGCTTTCACTTGCATATTTCACTTAACAGTATCAGTGACGATGGAGGGAAAATTTAGTCATTTTTTCTACCTTTCAAGTATTAGAAGCTGGAAATCTAGATTAGATGGTGAAGCGAATGGTAAGATGAAGGTATAGATGTGTTTTCCTGACATTAATGAATGAGGGTTTCCAAACAGACCTCTAAACAGTGACTAAGAGAAACAGGAGTAGTTAGCAAGAGAACACTGGGCCTTTATGATCCTTGACTGTCCTAGGGAGGTTAAGTCCTACAGCCTAGAGTCATCGGAGAGGAAAGCCTAGAGTGAGGGATTGCCTATATCATATTGGCCTGTGGGCATGTCTTTGGGGGGAACTGCCTATGGTTCTTCTGCTTCATGTTCTTTCCAGTCTTGCCCTGACTTCCCTCAGTAATGGACTTTAATGTATAAGCTGCAATCTATAAATCCTTACCTTCCCTAACTTACTTTTGGTCATAATTTCTTTAGCACAGCAACACAGATGAAACTAGTACCTTGACTACTCTGTTCCCCCTTACCTTGTGCAAAGTGCCCTACTAAAAAGTTGGATAATGGCAGCTCCAAGTGGCCCAAGAGGTGAGTCTTTGTTCTCATAGCCAATCACCCCAGCCTCTAGGCTTTAGGTCCAAGGGCACAACCAGTGCCCCAATACCCCACCCATTGCAGCCCCAGTTGCAAGTCAGCAGGCAGGACTCCTGCAGGCAGGCCTGACCCCCCCACACTGGACCCTGTAACCTACAAGCCCCAATCCACACCTCAAATCTACCCACCCTCTGAGACTGCAGCTGCTTCCTGGGACACAGACTCTGCCAGCTCCTACTGGACCCAGAGCTCCAATTGGACCAAGAGTGGCTCCCTGAGACACAGACACCATTTACACCAATTAGAGGAAGAGATGGCACCAGTGCAAGAATACACTCAACAACGTAAAGAGCAATATGACACCACCAGAACCTAGTGGTTCTACATCAGCAAGACCTGAACATCCTAAGGTAGAAGAAGCAGAAGAAAATGACCTTAAAATTGACTTTATGAAGATGATAGAGGCCTTTAAAGAGGAAATGCAAAATTCCCTTAAAGAAATTGAGGAAAAGACAAACAAAAAATTGGAAGAAATCAATAAATCCCAGTGAGACCTTATTGAGGGACATGGATAATATCATAGAATATTAATTCAAATCTATTGATGTTATCTAGGAATGAAAGCCTCTAATAATGGAAAGACCTGGATAGAGTCCAACACTATCTTTAACTGTTAGGTAACAATTTAACACCTCCCCAAACAATACAACAAAATCCAAACCAAAACAAAGCAGGAAAAATGTTTTCTTACTTTTGGAAAAAAAAGAAGACTTTATAAATTGCCATCTAAGAGCCATAATATCAAGACTTTGAATGTAACAATTGTGCACTGACCTCAATGTTAAGTTTTTGTACTGTGGCACAGTCTCTAATAACATAGCACTAAGGAACCGCCTCAGTTAGACAGCAGTTAGTTAAGCATCACCATTTCCCTCTTACATATCCTTTCTCTTTTAAAGCCTACCTAACTTTCCATTATTGCCAGTTTCCAGCTTCTGTGTTGTGGATGTCAGTACACTTTCTCCTAAACCCATTAAGTAATCTGCTGTGTCTTTTCCTCACCCAATGTGTAACTTTTCTTTTCCTCAACATTGGCATAAGCATTTCTTCTCCACTATTCAGACCCAGTGAGAATAAACTAGGTTTTACTCTGAATACACCACAGCCTTGCTGGTACCCATAAACTGCACTGAATATGGAATGGAGAGTAATAAGGTTGGTGCAAAAGGTTTCTGAATGCATTGCCATATGATTATGACCTAGACTGTTGGGTTTCCCATTCAGAATCTTTTTATATTTCCTTTGAAGAAAGATGTTTAAAATGTTTATGCCCCTATGATACTTTGTCTCACTCCATTTTCCTCCTTACCTTTGAGTATGATGTCATATTTAATTGATGGATTTTTTTAAATCTCTGTTGGAATTTGGTTAGCTGTGGTCTTTAAAATCCCAATCTATGAATAAAGTCATTTTTTGTGAGAAGAATTGGTACCCTAAGATTGTGGTAACATAATCAGTATTAGATATTCTGGGACTGAATATGTTTAAACTTTGTGTTAGTTAAGCTGCAGTTTGAGGTAAAATGCTGAAGATACTCAGAAAGTGATTTCCAAGAAAAGAGATGAATGGAAACAGTGTTGGCACCCCAGGCTAGCTTGTAGAACCTCTGTGCAGGAGTCGGCTTTCCCTTTCACCTTGACTGTTAGCCTAGAAGACCCCGAGGAGGCAGGATGAGCCCATGCAGGGAGCCCACTGCCATAGTTCAGAAAGCATACCTGTTCTAGTTAGCCCAGCACAGCTTAAATTCGGGAGTTTTGGAAGACATCTTCTTCTGGGTGCAAATGATGGGTTAATTAAAACATGACTTTCTTGAAAACAAAAGGATCATTCTGAGGATTAAATTATGAAGGATCTCTAAGTACCAGGGCACAATAGTCAGGAGACTATCTGTTTGCAAAGGAAAGTGTGTAGCAGGGACAATATTTGGGGTGTTCATCTTTTTATAACATGGGTTGTCATGTATTTTGTCTTGGCTAAGAAAATCCTTCCTCCTTTTTTTCCAGGCAAGAAGTTTCAAATTGGAATCCAACAAAGAAGACTTAAAAGCAGATTGGTCCAGAGGCTGACTGCCTATGCTATATGGTCATACATGAAGGCAACTGTGCCTCAACAAACTAGTTTTGGTCATTGGTCATCAGCAAGCACATTAAAAGAGCTAATTAATAGTGAAAAGCAGAACAGGGAGATTTATTCGACATTGGGAAGAGGAAAGAAGAGATTCAACTCCCCCTCAAGTCTATTTGCAAAGCACTGACTGGAGCCTTAAGATGAGCTCTATGCATAAGTAAGTTGCCTGGCCAAGGTGGGGCGCCCACCGTTGGCTCAGCCCAGACTTCCCAGCAAGGCTAGTCTTTCCTGCAACATCGTTTGACAAGTTACAAATCCTTTCTCACAGGTGGTAAAGACACTCCACTGGTTGCAGATTCCGCCCCCCCCACCCCCACCTGCCCTTAGAGCAAGCAGTCTTTTCTTCCCCCAGAAGGAGGAAGGAGGCTCCTGATGGAATTTTAAATCCTTGAGGCCCATTACTTTAATGGTCTGATAGCTAAGAAATGGACATACGTGTCTTATTAGTATATTCCCAGTTCTATCAGCCAGGCAGGTTACATTATCATACTTGAAGGCTACAACAGTCCAAGTCCAATTATTAGATTCTCAGCTGTTGTCTTCTGTGTATACTGCAGGGATTTCTGTTGTTCCTGAAGAGAAGAATTACAAAGAGCCCATGACTCATCTTACTTTATTTGAGTGTGCTCTTCTTGCTCTCTATCTCTTCTTTTCTGTTTGCTTTGTTCTCATCCACACTGAGGGGCACCGAATCACTGTGCATTTATTTACACCATACTCCAGAATCCAGACAAGCCAGCTCTTTAGCTATCCAGACAGAAAAGGACTGGCCACACTCAAAGACAATTGACTAACAGTTTCCAGTGTTCAAGAGACCTACAGCTCAGAAATGGTTCCAGTGACAGCTTCCAGTGGTCAAGGAGCAGGAACAGGGGACTTCCAGGAAGCCCAAAAAACAAATCTAAAGGAAGATAGTGTCCATAGCTAGAGATGGTGAAGGCCAAAGGAAAAGAAGTCTCTGGCAGAGAGTGGTTGAAAAGATGCTAGTTTAAAAGCTCTTCCTGGGGGACAGGGTAGAAGCAACTACCTGTTTTCCAGGTGAGGAAGTGGAAGGGAGGTCTTAGGGAAGGGAAACAGCAATTCCTGAGAGATGCAGGGAGTATTGTGGGCATTCTGCCTGGAGCCAGAAGCAGAGCCCTGAGCAGAGGCCTCTCTTGGTAAGAGCATTGCTCTTGAAGAAATCTGTGCTCTGTGATTAGGGGCAAAGCAGCTGATAAAAAAAAAGCAAAGAAAACCACAAAAGCACATTGCTGGCAGTTCCTGGAGAGCCTCCCACTAAGCCGCCTTCATCAGAGAACAGGCAGGGACCTGGGAAGTGAGGAGCTTTGACCCTTGTCTTTTTTAGAGGCCAGGAATTCCAGAAGGGAAGGCTAGGTTCCTGGCTCCTCATTATCTCCCCTCCTAAGTGAGCACCTGCTTGGCAGCTGCACGGCCTCTAACCCCATAACCTCTCATTTTCAAGAACTGAGATCCCAAGATCATTTAGGAGATGGGCTGTTGTTGGGTCAGAAAAGAGTTTAGGGTCTCCAGTCTTGTTGACTAACAGGCCTTGGAGGATGATCACGGGGACCTAAGATCATAACAAGAGCAGTGGGTAGAGACTGGTTAGCCAGTTTTAGGAACAGGGAGCTAACCAGGAAACCTTTGGAAATGTCCTTGGCAGAGGCCCCTTCATGAGGTAATAGACTTAAACCTCCCACTAAAGAAGAAATTGTCTGCCTTCCTTCCATCTCTTACTCAGATTCCAGCTAGAAGCCTAGCATGCTTCCCCTGGGCACTCAGAAGCCTAGCATGCTTCCCTGGGCACTCAGAAGCCTAGCATGCTTCCCTGGCTACTCTGGGCTTTCCCGCCGTTTCTCTGAAGTCTCTATCTCCCTGTCTATAGTTACTCGCCAACCTCCATGTCTAACTTAAAAACTTTCCACTCCAGCTACCTCTTCCCTTCCAGCAGCTGCCAAGATTTTCACCTAGTTTGCCTTGTTAGTTTTCTCTCAAACTCTAACGTCGTTGAGTTTGCTTCTGAGTGACTTTTTAATTTCATGTGTTAGTGAAACTAAGAACCTACAAAAGAAAATTCCAGTTTCCCTTGTATCAATAAACACATGCTATGTGTCCTTTTTTATTTCAGCTAGTATCTTATTAACACTAACGACATTGTTCTGACTTTTAGATGTCTTCCTATACACTCTATTTTAAAATGTATCTCCAGGACACTTGATACCTGGTGCTGGCCTTTGGCATCTACTGCTCTAGTTCATCTCTTTTGTTTTCCTACTGCATAGTCTGAGATTGTCCCCGAAGGTCCCCAATGGCATGTGCTTGGATGGAATGAATAACCTAAATTAAGGTCCCTGTGATAGCATGTCAGTCAAAGATGACTGGAGTTGGAGGATTTTTGTTCTAACTGACCTAGAGGGTTTGCATGAGACATACCCAGTACTGCCTCCCGTGTGGTCCAAGCTGCCAATCAGGAACTTTTTGTTAATTCTGCCTCTACAACCTCAGTCCTTCCTTCCCACTGGACCAGATGGCAGTTCTACCTCTCACAAGCCGTCCCCTCTCACCAGCATCTCCCAGCCGGCACACTACTACATCAAGTACCCATTTTGAAATGTAACCTATTTTCTCTTTTCCCCCTTTCATCCTGGCCTTTTTTCCTACTTTTTCTGATGACCACTGCCTGAAGAGGGGGTATTATCTAATAATACATCTATATTCGGAACAGACAGAACATCTGAGTTGTTCTAGCAAAGATTCATTCAGACTCTGAAATCCAGGCCATGCTCTTAAATCATGGGCATTTGCTATCAATATTTCATCAAAGATGAAGCAACAGGTGAGAGTAAACCCCGGATTTCAAGCTTGAGGAATATAAAGCAAAATAGGGAGTTTCCATTAAATACTCATTTACTATCAGTTATTTACTGGCATTATTTGTTCATCCATGGAAGAAATATGCATTGAAAGCTTGTATAGTTAAATAAGCCCAGCTGCGTCTGAGGAGGTAGAGATGCAGGTTTATACCCTAAGCACCTGGTTGCTACAACGTTGGAACTGAGATATAGACAAAGAATTTGATTTTTTTACTTTGTGACAAAGGGTGCAGGGAAGTTAACAGTAAAACTGGGAGATGAAGATGACACTTATATAGAAGCTTCAAGTTTCATAATTTTAGTTATGAACTATAATGGCAATAAGCACATAAGGATAATAGAACACACAAAATAAGTTACATGCTTATAGCATGTGAGGCATTAGAACTGAAAAAGAGGCTGCGTAGCTGACTCTCCTGCAGAGTTTAGAGGGCTTGGCTTGGGCTTTGTATTATTAGTAGTAGCAGTATTGCAATATTTTATTAATTTTTGAGAATTTCATATGATACATTTTTAGCATTTTCACCACCCCTTTCCATTACTGCCCTTTGCACCCTCCTGCCATCTTTGTAGAATTAACAGATACTTGCTTCATTGCTACCATAAAAATACCTGGCCAAAGCAACTAAGCAAGGGTTTGTTCTGACTTACACTTCAAGCAGAAGGCCACCAGTTGCATCCACAGTCAGGAAACAGAGATTGATGAATGGTTGTGCCCAGCTAACTTCTTCCTCTTTATGTAGTCCAGGACCCAGGGAATGGTGCCACCCACGTTTAAGNTGGGTCTTTCCACCTCGTGAACGCAATCTAGAAAATCTCTCACAGACATGTCCCGAGATTTGTTACCGTATTGATCCTAAATCCTACAAACTTGACGATCAAGATGAACAACTCCACCCCTTGTCAGTTTAATACCCAACACATTACTTTAAATTGCAATATTCCACCTCTACTTCCCAGGTTTCATTTTCACCTCAAAATGCATTTAGTCTCTCTCTAAAAGTCACCATAAATGTTAACAGTCCCAACAATTTTCAAAATCCAAAATCTAAATCTCTTCAGAGATTCAAAACATTCTTTTCATTATGGTAAAGATATTAAAAAAACACTCTATATACTTCCAACACACAATTATACATCCTCCAACACTACTGTTCTAAAAGACTGCACTTGTACCGGCTTCTGTGCCTTGACCCTGGGAGAAATATTTCCCTAGGCAGCTGCTTTCCAGGAGCAGGGCATCTACAGTGGCATCTCGTTTCAGCTGTCCTCTTTGAAATGGATTTACATTTTTCACAAGCAAAGGATGGTGCAATGTGAATTTGAAGAAGGAAAGCTAGGCCAGAAACAGTGTATGTGAGTTGTGAGGATGTGGATTTGGATTTGGTAAGGAGGTCAAGCATAAAAAGTTTAGTTTAAAGATACCTAGAACATTGCTGGCTGCAGGAGACCCTGAGAAGACACTGCCACCCGGGAGGTAGATTAGGAGGAGTTGGCTTGGGGCAGGTTGACGAAGTGCTGGGATCTGGACAAGATCTGGCTAGATGTCCAAGGTATATGTATCTGATCTAAAGAGTGACACACAAAATAATTAGAGACAGGTCAGAACTTGGGGCATTCATTTTGAAATACACCTGCCTCAAAGCCTCTGTTTAAGGTGTGCAGGAGCCTGCAGGTCAGGCGGAGGTGAGAAAAGGCATTTCTATACAGGGTCATCTGGTGTTTTCGGGAGTGTTTAACTGGCCAGTGTAAAACTAAAGTCAACCATTGTCAGGGGCACTATTGACAGTAAAATGAACTAGATTACTTATTTTTGTTGGCTCACAACAATATTAAAAATAATAACATTACTAAGCTTACATGCTTAATTTTGCAACAAATAACCATACAAAGTTACATACACTTCTATAAGATGATATTAACCCTAGTAATTTTAGAGTTCAGTGACATTTTTAGAAATAAAAATATTTCCAATGCAAATAGATTGAAAACTTAAGGCAGGAAATTTGGATTCTGTAAAAATTCAGATGGATCCTCTCCAAAAAATTACCTACTGGGAAGAAAAGATATTTATCCCGACAGAAGCCATAGCTCATTACTTAGTCAAGCACAGCTTTGTACATGATCACAGTCATCTACAAAGCACCAGAGAGAAGTAAAAATACATACATTGAAGGGTGTTTCCCCAGTCCTGTTCTTCATGATTGGGTTGCTGACATCCTACTATGTGTGGAACGAATATCCTTCCTGTCAGGCAATCTCAAACCTTAGTGATATCAACATTTCAGCTGGAGTAATTCATGGCAGGAGGACAAACTGTGCTCCCCAAACATTATGGGATGTTTTGCATCATCCCTGATATTGACACTCTGGATGCAGTTGCACCCCCTTCTCCCCATGAATTGTAATAATGGGACTCTCTGAATACATTGCTGGTATCCTCTTGGAGAGTAAACTGACCTCATCTGAGAGCAGTTACCTGGAAAATGACAACTACCATGAGCTGCTACAGTCTGAAGAAAGGACCAGGGGCATGACATTGGCTTAGGTCGTGGAGTGGCCTGAACAGTGGACGCTGGTGTCTCCAAGGAAGATGGCAACAGCCCCTAACTGGCAAGGCAAGGTGAAGGAAGATCCCAGTTGGCTGGGGATGACAAAGAAGTCACCATTCATTTTGTCAAGAATATATACTGTGTTGGGGCATTGCTGAGTCTATGAAGATGTATCTTAATTTGGGTGGGTATGTCCTGTGGCATATTTGTAGATGATACTGTATTCTGTGTGTGGATATTCTGGGCTTCCTATGTGTAATCTCAGCTCCCTGTGGGTGGACCAGTGGGGATTTCCTGGCTTGTTTAGGTGGCCTTTCCACATAGCATGAGAGGAATACTTCATGAACAGCAGAACGGGAAAGAAGAGTTAGTGTGTGTTGAATTTAGGTCAGGGTTACCCCATTACAATCCTCTTCCTCGTGTGACTTTAGCAAGGTGTTTGCATCCACAGCGTGTCTGTTTCCTAGGTTTTTGTAGGTTACAGTAGCAGTTACTTCATAGCTTTTTAAAATTTGATATTCTGTGAGCCAGAGCTCCTAAACCTTCCTTATGTTTCTTTTTTGTGTGAGGGTTAAGTAGTTAATACCTGCAAGAAAGTTACAATAATATTGAGACTATAAAAATTGGTATATGCATTGCACGAGGTCACATACCTGGAATCCCTATAACTCAGCACTATTCTGTGTTATGGAATGATTTCTTTCTTCCCTAAACTCAGTCAGACCAAAATTTAATAAGGCATATGTGTTTTTAGAAGTGGATCATGAGTAGAGTTTATAGGAGTTTGAAGTGCATATTAGAAAAAGAGCTTTCTGCCATGAAGACTATTGGCAGAAATCTGGATAACACACTGCTTCTGCTAAAGGCTGAGGGTAATGGAAGGGAAACCATCCTGGCATAAAGTGGGAAGGGACTTTGCTGAATTCTACTCTAGTAATTCGTGGAGGGGAGATACTGCAGGTGATGAGCTGGAATACTCATTGGAGATCTGAAGCTAAGAGTTCAAAGTGAGACCACTTTTTTCCTTTTTTAGCACAACTTGAGAAGACAAGGTAAACTGAGAAAGAAATTGTTACACGAAATTAAGCCAAAGCACGAACATTTAGAAAGCTCTCAGCCTGTCCATTTTGAAAATGATGAGAAAGTGTGTTCTGTAGAGAATAAGTGTGTGTCCGAATAATGACAGGGATAAAGAAATGACAAGTGTGACCCACAGATGCAATCAACCACCTCAACAGAATTATTGCGAGCTNAGACAAGTGAGTGAAAGGTAGACTGGAGTGATATAAGTTTGTTTAACATCTGAGATCTCTATATGATAAACCCATAAAATCACATGGCTACAGAAATATGTTTTCTTTTTTCCACAAATATTCTAAATTCATTATTTCTTCTTTATTTTGTTGTTTGAGATTGTATTTTAATTATACCACTTTTCCCTCCCTGACTGCTCCTATATACCCCCTCTGGTTGCCTTCAAACTCATGGCATCTTTTTTCATCAATTGTTATTGCACGTATATGCATATATATATACATATATATTGCATGCATATTATATATATTCACAAATATAGCTGATTGTGTCCATATGCTGTTACTTGAACGTGTGTTTTCAGAGCTGACTATTTACAAATGATTGGTGTGCTCATCCCATGTTATCTTTTAAGTAAAAGGAAGACTAGTTCCAAAGGTTATTCAGAGATTGACACAATCGTCATTGGAATTCACAACTACTTGTTCATTAGAATAAAGCCAGCTAAGGACCTTGTGACTAGCAACACATTGTAACCAAATTCTACTTGATATTTTGGAACTAACATATTTCAAGTCTGTGTTGATAAAACCTGGATTCAAAGTAAAATGCTGAAAGCACTTGGAATATTGCCAGGGAAAGGACTGAAAGAAGACACTGTCAGTTTCACATTGATTTGCAACATCTTGTTGCGTGATTGGCAGCTTCTTTTCAGCTCACAGTCAACATAGGGAAGCTCTAAATGCACACAACTGTAAAGCCCACTTAGAGCCCCCAGAGACTCCCCCGTCTTAACTGAACATAAGTTGATTTTTAGTTTTAGTTCAAAAGTCTTAGGATCTTCTATAAATACCCGAGAAATAAAAAGAAAGATAGTTTTAGAAGATAACATGGTTTTNACTTATTTATCTTTACAGGTATTTTGTGGATTATAAATTATGAAGGATGCCTCAGCATTGTGAGAGAGATGACAGAGCAGTAACCAGACCCTCTGGGTTGCACAGGGAAATCTATAGAGAGGATAATGATGGAAGAGGGTAGAACTTCCAGAGCTTTGTGCCTAGAGGTCTGGGGAGCCACCAGGAGTAAGTGCAGAAAAAAATTAACCAGATGATTAATCCCATGGGTATATCAAGGCAATGAACTACATTCTGTCACCTCTGTTAATATTAAGATATATTCCCAACACATCGACAATCACTATGCGATGGTTGAGCCTCATACTAATTATTTTCCTTGTTGTAGTGACCAAATACCCAATGAGAGTAAACTTAAGAGTTTATTTCCCCTTACAGTTTGCAGGGATCCAGTCCATCATGGCAGGGAGGCCATCCAGCAGGAGCTGAGGCAGCAGTCACATTGCATCTGCAGTCAGGAGACAGACAGAAAAGTGCAAGTGCTCAGCTCACTTCCTCCAGGACCCCAGCCCATGGGATGGCACTGCCCACATTCAAACTGATTCCTTTTCTCCTACTTGAACCTTTCCAGGAACCCTCACAGACACACCCAGAGATGTTTGTTTCCTAGGTGATTCTAAAGTCAGTGACATCAACAATGAAAATTAACCATAAATACCCAATCTTTCTGAAAAAA
>LZPO01098904.1:0-14982 GCA_001675575.1 Neotoma lepida | reverse complement strand
GACTGATGTAGATTCTTCACGTCATGTTTAATTCTTAGGAAAAATGTTCTGAAGTTAGTCTTAACACTACACATTTCCACATATCTACAGCAGATGTCTTTGGCTGTTAATACTTTTCTGATTTATGGTTTACACTTTGCAAATGTTAATTAGCATAAATTAAACCTGTTTTCCCCAATAACAGATCTTGGAGTCTTTGGTAATAACTGCTAAGGGAGCTTTTTTTTTCACTCCATCATATATCATGGGGCAATGACCTCTCAGACCACACTGTGGGAAAGGGCCACTAGAAATGAGACCTGGAAGAAGTCTAATAGAAAAGGTCAGAGAAAGCCTAATGTGGGCCCTGACAATCCTTTTATACTTGGATTTCATTTTTCCTCATCTGTTTTCTAATGCACTCGAGCATACCTGCAGGCTACAGTAGATGGGAAACAACTGCTATTATTACTCATAGGATACTCACTCAGCTACCACCATTGTGAATTTTTGAACGAGAATGCTGTTTTAGTAAAAAAATATGCAAAGGCATTAAGTGTGCTTACAGAAAGGCAACCACTGAACACATCCCATCCCATGTGGTCTGAGCACTACTGTGTATAACAGTGGCCCCTGGGGTTGGTGTCCTGTCAGCAGGAAACAGCCCACCTTCTTTGGCCATCACATCNCAGCAAAGTGCTTTCATCCTCTGAGCTTACCTAACTGCTTTGCTTTCTTGTGAAAATGAGCATAGTTTTTTCTGAGTATTATGAGAATAAATTGGCATGAAGAAATAATGGTACTTGGATGGACTCAATAAATTATAGGTCCTGATAGATAGTGGTGAAATGTAGAGCAAGAGGATTAATGTTAACCCTTTCTGTTGATATACATTCAGACCCAGTTAAGTCTCCCTATGAAAAAGCCTTATGCAAACTTCCTGTTATTTAAATCAAACTCAGCATATAATTTACCCATGCCAGAATAAACTTACAAATCTTTTTTTTTATTTGAAGAATTGATAGCTTAGTAAAACTATAGTCATATTAAAAAATCACATAATTTTTCATAGAAGTATTTATTTCTGAATTCTGTGTACTATACAAAGCAATAAATGGATTTTGTTAAAAGTCTATTTTTATTTATGTGCATGTGTGTGTCTGGGTGAATGTATGCCACGTGTATGCATGTGTGAATGTGTCGTTTATTGTATGTACGCATGTGGATGCCAGAGGAAGCCTAGGAGGGCAGCAGATCCTATGGACCTGGAGACAAAGCTAGGTGTGAGCCTCCTATACCTGACAGATGAAGGTGAGTGGAATGCAGAGGTAANCCCAAGAAGGGATGCTACAGAAAGGAATGTTGGGGTGTTCCACAGACCACAGCAGCACCAAGAGGCCAGCAACNTCTCAAGTATAAAACAAAGGGTCGCCACAGATTCCAGTTAGAATAGGGAGTGGAGAATGAATATCCACAAGGATGGAGAGTTTTGCTATCAAAGGACTTAAGAAAACATTGTCATATTTCCTTTCCTCCCTTCTCCTTCTGGTTTATTCAGCTAAGAAAAGCAGATTCATTTTCTGTTCCATTTTTGGTGTAGGTTAGGAACCGAGTTCAGCATGGTGCCTGTAATTCCAGAGATGAATGCAGTCTGGCAGGAAGAGATGCATAAATAAAATTGTAGTAGTTCATAGTACCCATGGCTTAAGTTGAAAAGCAGTATTGAAATTTGACTGGGGACAGGACCTTGTAAGAGGTAATTAGGTAAAAATAAATAAATAAAAGAGGTGATTAGATCAAGAGGGCTCCACCCTTCTTAAGGANAAATGGATGGAAAGGATTGATGCTTTTGCTTGGGTTGCTTGAGACAGATTTCCTGGTAAAATGGGTGAGTTTGGCCCATCCCCTTCACCTCTGTCTCCTATGTGTTGCTTTACCCTTCACCAGATTGAGACAAAGCAAGGACCTCACCAGATACGGATCTTGATCATGGACTTCATGGCCTCTAGAACTGTAAAAAATAGTTCATTATCTTTGCAAATTACTCAGTCATGACTCAGTTATGGTCCAAATCAGTCAATAGACTAAGATGTCTGTGCAATNAAGAGCTGTACATTCCATGATGGCAAAGAATGGAAGAGATCACAAGGGCAAAAAACTCATGAAAGAGAGTACAGTGAGTACAGATATTCAGTCACTAGTATCAGAAGGACTAAGGAGCTTGTGGGACNTAGCTAACTAAACCCAGGCCCTTCCCCCTGTGTGACATGCATCAGAGCACTAAGAACACACAGGACTGGCTGTATTTGCAGGACTGAGACTTTCATGACATGAAACATGAAAAACATCAACTTTCCCAATTATTCTCAAGGCATAGTTGATCATCCTAAGCCCACACTTGGAACACCCTCTCAACTCCGATCCTGTATTTTGCTCTTTGTGGACCTGTCTTTACCTTCAGATGCACATACATTATAAAATGAAACCCCATGGTTGAGAGAGCACAGAAATTGAGTCCAGAGTGAGGGTTATGTGATGATTTAACTACAAATATGCTACTTTGGTTCTGTCTTGAATTATGAACTAGTACATTTTGTTATTTTTAGCTGAAAAGGGAAATAATCTGTTTCAGTGCAGAAATTTAGATGTAGAAATTGAATTACTAGTGTTCTTTCAACTTCTAAAATGAACATAACATTCAATGTTTTTAATAAACTCTCAATAATTTTTCATGATTACAGTTGTCAGATAAACTTATCTCAAATTTTAGAAAAAGTAAGAAAAGAAAAATGTGTCTATTTGTCATGCAAATGTACTGTTTTCAGACTTACTTATTATAAATTATGTATTCTATTAAATAATATGCATCTTATGCCTGGACATAGAAATAAATGTAATCTAAAATGAAAGCTTTTTCATTATTTCTTAGCCAAGTGAAATTAATGAATGTTGTAGTCTACTATAGATACACAATGCCACAATTACCAAATACTTCAATGAACAACCTTTTCCCCCTCCACATTCCAAATTAAAAATAAACTAAACTCATATTGCTGAATTTTTTATTATTTTAATATAATTAGGATAAATGTTAAAAGGAACAAACACTGTTATTGTGCAATTACACTTGCTAAATCTATTGCATAGATAATTGGATAATTCCTTTAGACAATGGGCTCTCCACCTATTATTATTTTAATTAATGAACTTAATTTTGCCAAGCTTGTTATATGATCAACTGAAATTCAGCAGAAATTACAGAGAAAGAAAGATGCCCTGTCACTGCAAATTACTTCCTCTTATCACCCTTTGAGTCAAGATGGACTTGTTTGTCACAATCATGGAAACAATACTGACATCATCATCCAAACTGGATAAGTTACATTGTAGCTCATTCTTGGTGCTGGGCCATCTGCGCACTGTGACAAATATATAATAGCATGTGGCAGTCACTGTAATATCATACAGAACACGCTCCACACTCTTCAGAGTTTCCTGTACTGCCCTGCTTACCTTCCTTCCTCTCTAACCCTGGCAACCAATGATGTTTTTACTGTCTCCATGATTTTGCCCTTTCATTGGTGCTATGTGGTTACAATCATATAATATAATTTTCAGATTGGCTTTTTTCCCCTCTCCCTTAAATGATTTTAACATTAGCCTTTTCTTCTTAAGCTTTGATAGCTCATTCCTTTTCAGTGCTGAATTATATTTCTTTGAATAAACCACAATGCATGTGTTCGTCTCTGGAAAGGAAACTTGAATACTTTAGAGCTTGGGAAACAATGAATAGAGTTGACTTAAATATCCATTTTTATGTGTGTTCAATTAATAACCTCAATTAATGTGGGTAGTATGGTTCCTGGAACATATAGTAATACTGTAAGCTAAACTATATCCATAGTGGCTGCCTAAATGATTGAAAGTCCCCGTTTCATTCATTATCACCAGTGTTCTGGGTTTGACCATTCTCAATGCTATCAATGGGCTCTCCGTATTACTTAAGTTGTAACACCTTAACAACATAAGATATTGACCTCTGCTGTCATCTGTCCTTACTCATACTGATGGGTTTGCCTCACGCATCTGAATGTTTTGCTGCTCGGTGAACATATATCAAACATTATTATGGCCTTTATTGTTATGTACTCCCCCTTTAATCTCTGGTAACTGTCCAAACTAGTTTGCCCCAAGGTTTGTTCTNCCTGCTTTTTTGATGAAACCAGGACCACCTGCCTAGGNATGCCACTGTCCATAGTGAGATAGGCCCTCCCACATCCATCAACCATCAATCATCNACAATCAATCTAGAAATGTCACCATAAGACAGGGCAATCTGGTGGGGACATTTTCTCAGTTGAGGTCCCCTTTTCTCAAATAACTTTAATTTATGTCAAGTCAACATAAAACTGGGTGGAATAAGATTTAAGGTCCTGGTTATCACAGTGAGATTAGGATTTATTTTTATGTTTAGTGAGCATTTGTTTGTATTCTTCATTTACCTAGTTTGTCTTCTGCATGTTTCCAACATTTATGGTACTTCATGAAGATGCCTGTGCTATTCCACCTCTGTTCTGCCTTTACAATATACTTTTACCAAGAGTCCTAAAGTTTCTGCTATCTGTTCATAACTCCTCCAAATCCATCTTCAAGTAATATTATTCATAGTATGTAAGAGATCTAGAATATCAAATTAACAAAAGTGTCTTCTCCAGTCATGGTACCTACCACACTGACATTCATTTCACTCATCCTTGGACAGACATACATATATATATACTATATATATATGTAGATGAAAGTTTGTCTGGTCCCAGTCTTTGTTCCGCCCAGCTCCCACGGCTGCTTAGACCCAAATAAACACACAGAGGCTTACATCATTTTTAAACTATGGCCCTGGCAGGCTTCTTGCTAGCTAGCTCTTCCATCTTAAATTAACCCATTTTATGAATCTATGTCGCCATGTGGAACACGTGGCTTTACCTGTGTGCTGTTACATGCTGCTTTCTAGATGGCAGAATGGCATCTGCCCAGCTCTGCTCTCTGCTTCTCTTCCCCTAGTTCGAATGTCCCGCCTAACCTTATTCTGCCTCACCATTGGCCAAACAGCTTTATTTATCAACCAATCAGAGCAACACATTTTTAGAAAGACATTCCCATCATATATATATATAACTCAAATGATCATGATCTAATGCATTTCTATTATTATTATTATTATAAAGGAAAAAGTGTTAAATTAAAAATAATGAGTTTTATTTTCTAAGATTTTTAATTCTATGAAATCTTTTTCATTATGTAGGTCTAGGTTTATAATTTTTAACATTTTCTTTCTCTTTAGTGCACATATTTTATCATCTTTTTTTCATATATAAACACAAAAAAAACCCAAGTCTGTCAAATTGTGCTTGACTTCAGTTTTTACCTTCACTCTTGATGCATAATTTCANGGAGTATACAATATTCTACTGGTATTAGTTTTCATCTATCAACTAAAGTATTTCATTCTATTCTCTTTGGGGTAGCCTGGTTACTAAGAAGTCAAATTTAATTTTTAGTTTTTATTCTTTATGTGGTGTTTTATTTGTTATTGTTTCTTCCAATGTATTTTTCTTCTTTGTGTTTTGGAAGTCTCTGTGATAAGCTGAGGTGCAGACAGACCTTTGTTGGTTCCTTGGTTTGGTTTGATTTCACATATCCTGCTTGGCATTTGGTGAGCTGACTGGGTCTGTACTTTGTTGCTGACACTAATTTGGGGTAGTTTTCAGTCATCGTTGCTTCAAGTCTGGTCTAAGCTTCTTCCTTCCTTCTTTTCTGTTGTGTCCTTTGGTGTCCTCATGTGTGTATATTTTACTTCCTGCAGTTTTCCACATTTTCTAGATATTCTTCCTTTTTTCACATCTTTTCTTCTTCATGTTGCAACTTTTGAGGTTTCTATTTTCATATCCTCAAGTTTGGTTCTCTATCTTTACATATTTCAAGCTACTGTGCCAATCTGAATAGAGCCTTCATTTCAGTGACGGTGTTTGGATTTCTAGCTCTTTATTTTTATTCCCCTTTCAGAACTTCTTTCTCTGTGTTTGTGTTATCCATCTGTTCCTGCATTTTGTCTACCTGCTTTTTTTCCATTAAAGATCTTATTAAACATATTAAACTCAGTTTTTTGGTTTTTGGTTTTTGTTTTTAACATTGTCCTTATATCCCACAATTCCTGCTTTATCTTACTCTGGCAAGGGAGTATCTTCTAACCTTTTTCTTGTAACCTTTCTAATGTATTTTCTTCCTTTTAATACCTTTTGTGTCATTTGTTGGCAAAGTAGACCTGTTCTGGATAGATGAGCCTTTAATAGAGTAGCAAAGTAGAAAGAGAGAGAGAGAGAGAGAGAGAGAGAGAGAGAAGAGAGAGAGTGCCTGCCTCACTTCCTGAGACAGTAGACTCCACTAGTACCCCACTAGTACCTTTCTTTATCTCTCTTTAGAGGGAGGGAAGGGTGGAGCTCATTTGTGCTGGGTGTCTCTTCCACCAGGTCTACTGTGCTTAATGAAACCCTACAAATCAGACTCAGGACAGATTCTCCTTAGGGCAGATTTATTAAGAGGAGTGGGATACTGGGCATGGTTCCTCTTTGCCCCCTGGAAACAAGAGGCAACTTTTCTCGTTTTATCTTAGAGGCCCTGGAGGTAATGCATGGACACAAGGGGTGTGTGTGTGGCATGGTTGTGTCTTTGAGTTAACCACTAGTTATCAGTGCAGCATAGGCTACTCCAGCCCACAGCTTAGGATGCTGTGGGATGGTCTTTCTGTATGCTGTGAATATGTGTTGCTACCATTGGTTAATAAAGAAGCTGTTCTGGCCTATGGCAAGACAGGTTATAGCCAGGTGGGAAATCCAAGAGAGATACAGGAAGAAAGGCGGGGTCAGAGGAGAGACTGCAAGCTGCCAGGGGAGCAAAATGTAATAGAATACAGGTAAAGCCAGGAGACATATGGAAATACATAGATTAATAGAAATGGGCTAATTTAAGGTGTAATAGCTAGCTAGCAATAAGCCTGAGCCATAGAACAAACAGTTTGCAATTGATATTAAGCCTCTGAGTGATTATTTTATAAAAGTGGCCGCTGCCCAGGTTGGACCCGGCAGGACTGAGCAACTTTAGTCCACCTGAAGTCTTTCCATCCCACAGCTTTGGCTGCCTCATCCCACAGCTGATTCTCATGGTGCAGAATTCAGACACTGAGTTTCAGCTCTGGCTAAACTGTGATCCTCTGGATCCACCTTTCTACCTGCCTAGTTTTAGAGGCAGTGGCTGCCCTGTGACCTCACTTGTATATAGTATAAGAAGTGCTACTGGTGGTTCGTTTTGTTCAGTTTTTGTTTTATTTTGTTTTGTTTTATTTTGTTTTGCATGGCAGGAGTCAGGGCTCCCAAGCTCCGCCCCTACTCACCCTAATACCAAAAGTCCGTTAAAAATGTCAACTATGCTTTTCCCTCCACACTCAAATTCAGAGTAAGTGTGTACAATCATATTTTATTTATAAATACAGAGAGAGTACATGTAAATATTTACAAATAAATGCTTCTTACTCTACATATAAAAATGGAATTTTAAGAAAGCAGGAGACATATAATAAGGAACTAACGTCTTCTAATTCAAACCTTTCACCGAAATGGGGGAAATGCTTTTAATTATGCACACAGGATATCAGCGAATGTGAAGGGTACAAAGTACAATGGTTTTCTCACTTTCTCCTTCTCTGTTTGCGTCCCTCACAGTTGTCATTTTTCCTCTCATCACTGACCATGAATAGAGGGCTTGTTTAGAGGTGTGCCTCCACTAAAACATGTTGCCCCCATTGTGGTCCTTTAAATAATCAATTGAAGCCATTTGCGGCTGCCAATAAGCCTTTACCGTCATGTTTCTTTCCTCTGGCTACTAGCGTTTAGCTCTATATTACAAGACGATCCAAAATACCCCAAATAAAAACAAACATCAACTTGTTGATGCTATGTATTTTATTAGTCATTGTAAAAACAACCCTGTTCTCTCAAGGTTGAGATAGTGGTGACAATGTCTGATGGATGCACCTAATTCTATGAGGCTGAGCGTGTGTGTGTGTGTGTGTGTGTGTGTGTGTGTGTGTGTGTGTGTGGTGGGAATGATAACAAAGGAAGTGCTGTGGTAGCGTTTATGAGTGAATGGGTTTAGTTGTGTAGTGATGGAACCTCGTACTTGGGAAGTGGAGGCCGGAGGATCAAGACCTCAAGATCATTGGTGACTATACAATGTGTTCTAGGCTAGCATGGGCTACATGGGACCATGTTTCAATACCCTAAACAAACAAACAAGANTCAGGTGAAAGAACAAAACTCATTTAGTAGGGTTCCCATTGTAATGTAATTAGATACACGAGACACACGATTTGTGGTTAAAAAACAAGGGCGGGGGGGATTCTGCAGAGTAAAGAAAATTTTATTTTATGTTTACTCGTAATATCCTGTACATGAGTAATTAAGTCTGAGGATGTTGTACTGAACAATGACGATAGAAATTAATAGGTTCTAAATGAGGCAACTTCCTTTTATTCTCAGCAGCTGTTCATTTTTACTTATTGTGCACATCTTTACCAAAAACGACAAAAGTAAAACTATTCTTTAGGAAATTAACCACACGTGTCTCATTATTATAAATAAAATGTTCTAAAAATCCAATTTCTTAGGGACTGATCTCGGTAAGGCTCTTTGCATGACATCAGTGAGGACTGTGGTGCCACCTGGTGGTAGAATGCGGGATTGCTTTTAATTGTCCAGAGACTTCACATAGCTCAGTGGAATCCCAGATGTGAAATTGTATGGAAATACAGGGTATTTTTAAACATTTATTTCATTTATCCTACAATATACATACCTTATTCAATTTTAATATGCTTAGAAAATGGATTAATGTCAAATTAATACAAAGTATTAGTAAGGTTTCTTTCAATGGAGAGTAAACCTGTGTTAAATTCACTCTTACAATCCCTAAGTTAAAATTTAATTTGATTTTAAATGTTTATTGCTTTCAAGGGATGAAAAGTATTACAACCTACTGGACTATGAGGTGTGTGTGTGTGTGTGTGTGTGTGTGTGTGTGTGTGTGTATTTCCTTTGGAGGTTGACTTGTGGATACACACGTAGGTTGCACTTAGGTTGTTCATACATATTGAATAAGGGCTTTAAGAAATCCACTTTAATAATGTAGATTCACACCTGTTTTACTTCAACATATTCTTGTATATACACTTTTATTTGCTTATTATTACTACTAATAATGCAGATTATTATAACAGGAAAATGATTTGCCAAGATGCTAGGTAAATTATTATTCTTAAATGATGTGAGCACTGAGTCAGAGCCAAGGATTCCAATTCAAATTTAGAGAAGTTCCTCTGAAAGAAATACATCTGTGCCATTCATTAACTACCTGAGAGCTGTTCTGTGTGGGACTATATTGCTCAAATTTTTCATACACATTTGTCTGTACTTCCCCATACTAGAAATACCAAATTAACTACTGATAGATTACATTTGGTTACAACAAGTAAAACCTTAACTCATTATATATAGTACATAATNATGTATANACAATTACTATCATATTGAGTGTTTAGAAAGATAGGTGATGGGGGATAAGTAGCTATCTAGATACCTTAAGTTTCCACCTTAACTCTAAATCAAATTTCCCCTGAAGGCAAAAGCATAGTCACTACATAGGACAACAGCAATACTTCTTTGAATCAAGTCATATTAAGACTATTTTATTATTATATTTTTGATACCATAAAATCAAGATATTCAAAGTCTGAATTCACACCTTCTTGATTTAAAATATGGAAATTATATCACATAAAAGTTCAGGAAAAATTGTGTCAGGATGATTCCTGTAAAGATTAATTTTCTAGCCATATCATTTCCAGAAGCAGTAATATCAGGACATGCATTCATAAATATATTCTCCTTTGAAGCCAAATCTTTGCATTCAGTCTTTAGTAGCTGATTATGCTGCATACATTTAACCTTAAGTTAATATTTCATTAATTTTCAAAGCTCTTCTTTTCTCTCTATTTCTCACTAATTGAATCATAGTTAGCATTCGACATTTGTATGTAATTTGAACTGGAGAATACATAAATAAATAATACATTGTGATATACATTGAAGTTCTCTGAGGAGTGGATGACAGATGCACATTTTCATAAAAAGTGTTGTATTTACTGTATGCAGCTAGGGAACAGACTGGTGTGACACCACAACAAACACTTTCTCAACCTTGAAATGCAGAGTTAACAAGGAGCTATGCTATTTGATGTTTTGTTTCATTTATTTTTAAATGGAGTAAAATTTATATCATTAAAACCAAATCTATAGATCTTTTGTCAGTTACATGAATTCAGCTGTAGCTAAGNAGCATCAGGCCTCTACCAGGAAAGACAATGTGTCTCTTATTTCTTGAGTTATTATTGAATTGTTATTTCTTTTTGACAAGGCTCCAAAATATGCCTTCATCAAAAATGACACAACATTTTGCTTTCTTCTGTGGATAAGCAAGACACTGTCCGGAGGAGTCACGGCCCTTCCAAAGTCTATTCTCAGAGTGTCAGAAAAGTCAGCTTAGTGATTGATGTACTAAACCAAGAAATGTTTTCATAGAGCATTCAAAATAAAAACTTGAAATTGTTAAGAGGTCATCTTTACACATATTATCAACCCACGGATAAAAATCTCCACATACTTACTATGTCATCCTGCAGGCCAAGGCTGTTAAGGGTCCAAAAGTGATGCAGAACCCCATACATGAGACACTTAACAGGACTGCCGTAATAATTGTCTCTTGACCAGTGAACAACAGGACATGATGCAAACATCTATGTACAGATTCATGATGTCACCTTATTCTCCCCAAATTCTTAGTTTCCAGTATTAATTTGTAAAATTGTCACAAATTTCTTCTTTATACCATTCCAAAATTATGATTTTCCTATGCCTTATCCAATTATCCAGATTCTTCATTAGTGTGAGCTTCTTTGCCTAGCACATTCATAGGGTTTGCTTTCTAAATATCTTTGTTTAACTCTGCTGATCTTTGTTTTATTTCATTAAAATTATTCCATGTGCATTTTCACATTGTCAGCAATGAATAAACAAAGACAGAGAGTTTTAGAGTTAAAAGACACATAAAATACCCCAGAAATGACCAGCATGGAACAATACTGCGAGACATGCTGTAGTGGCTCATATACCTTGGTGGTTACCAACAGCCCACTAACTGGACTTAAGACCTGCTCAACAAGAGGAAAATCATNCATGGTACTGGAAATCTAGCCAACAACAGTAACATAAAGAATCCTTAAGTCTCCCAAAGAATAAGAGATTTAAAATAGAACAGTGTTTAACATTTCACTGCAATATCTCTAGGTAGTTGTAGATTGCTTTTGGTTAATTAAGGACTGAGTTNTAATGGAATGAGAGAGGCTAAAGCCTTGTGTGTAAGGGAGAAGATCTATGTGGAAAATGAAAGGACTGCCAAGATAGGACCTACAAAGTGCTTTCTGTTAAAAAATGGCCTTGGATCAAGCTACACAACTGTCTCGCCATGTAGAGGGCCTAGTCCAGTTCAATGCGGGCTCCACAGCTGTTGATCTAAATTTCACTAGTTTGGTTTGGGTGTCTCTGCAGGTTTCCTTCTTGAAGGAGGGAACAGGGGGAGGCTGGAGGGGTGAGAGGAAGGAAGAGGGGGATCTTTGATTGGTATGTAAAATGAACAAAAAAAATTATTAACTAAAAAAATGGCCTTGGAAAAAAGATCCATCAAGGGGCACACATGTAGTGGGACTTTGTTTTTGGGANCATCAGCTCCCCAATAATAACACAGAGACTTATTATTAATTATGAAAGCTTGGCCTTTAGCTTAGGTTTGTTCCCAAATAGTTTTTATACCTTAAATTAACCTGCTTTTATTAATTTATATTCTGTCACATGGCTTTTACCTCGTTCCCATCCAACTTGTTTGGCATCTTGCTTGCTTCTCCCTGCCTCTCTTCTTCCCAGAGTTCCCCTCTCTCCCTGGAAATCCCTTTTATTCTTTCCTGCCTAGCTATTGGCAATTCAGCTCTTTATTAAAGCAATCAGAAGGCACCTTAAGCAGAGACACATCTTCACGCAGTATAAACAAATATCCCACAACACACATGGAGAAATTTAAAATCTTTAAAGAGACTCTTTGTTCTGGACAAAATAATCTCTCCCCCTAAAATTCTAAAGGAGCTTGATACTCCATTTCATACTGTATGTATGTGTGTAATTAATGGGAGACTTCTCATGGAGTTCAGGTCCAATCTTGCACAGTTTCTGTGATATTTCCTACTGTAGATATTCTGAAAGTANAACTAAAGCTCATTCAAAATGAGTTTGTAATAAAAATTACACACCATGAGCAAAATGCATAACCCATAACCAAAGCCAGATTGGACCACAGAATGTTAGGTAATATAATAACAATGTGTTAGGCAATAAGAAATAGATTTATTATAGTCAAGATTGAGTGCTCCTTAAGTATCTTAAACTATAATAAATTTTAATAGTGATCATAATCAGATGAAAACAATACATGATANACAATCAAAGAGAAAATTAGTAAGTGGAATGTTGCATATTAGGACATTAAATAGAATGTATAATGTTTTTAAAACAGAAATGGGAAAATGTGATGGAAGCTCTAATTAGTGAGGGAGAGGAAAATAAATATGGAAGGAGGAGGGTAAAATATCAGTAAGGCTGTCTAAAAAAGTCATAAGGAATTATACTATTAACTATTAAATATTCATATAAGAAATGTAAGTTGGTATATAAATATACATATATGGTTTAAATGAAAATTTCTCAACTGGCTGACAATACTCCCTCCAAGTGCCAAAGATTACCTAACAAAAATCCCAACACCATGTAAGAGATGCCCTCTTTTGAGTTGTTAAGCAAGGTTATCCAAGGAATTTTCAAAACATTACAAGTTATTATTATTGTTTTTGTTTGACCCCCTAGAGGTAGAATGTAAGTCCCTATTGCTGAAGACACTGGGAACTTTAGACACAGGGTGCAGAGGGCCCTGAGCTAAAACTGACCTGTAAGCCTTCTTCTCTCTAATGAACCATACAAGCTTCCAAAANAGGGAAGCAACTAACAGTCATACACAGCTATGGCATCTATAAACCACAATAATGACCAGCATGGCACCATAACCCTAAGGATGCATCAGTGCAACATATACCATGGTGGTAGCTAATTGGACTTAAGATCTGCTTAACAAGGGGAAAATCATGCCTGGTACTGGAATGATAACCACATATCTAGGGATAGTGAAGTCATAGATCTTAAAGGAGATCCCACAATCACTGCTTTATTAAACCAAGATAGCCCCTACATTCTAAATATCTGTCATTATACCCACAAGGAAGTGTAGTCCTCATCTCTAATCAAGGGAATGGCTATTCACAATAGAATAGACTATGAGCAAAACCCAAAACCAATCAAAATGCAGTTCCAAAGGATAGATCTATAATATACCCTCTACACCTAAGGCTCAAGGATCATTGTGGAAGATGGGGTAGAACAATTTTAAGAGCCAGAAGATCATGGAGTTTGGTGTCAAATTGTGTCTCCTAGTAATATCAGAGCAACACTCATAATGTCTCACCAATATGACTGCTTTAAGGTGAACTGAGTAAGAACTGTCTTAGCTAGGGTTCTATTTCTATGAAGAGACACCATGACCAGGGAAGCATTTATTTAGTAAAGCATTTAATTGGGGCTGGCTTACAGTTCAGAGGTCTAGTCCANGATCATCATGGAGTGACATGGTGACGTTCAGGCAGACATGGTGTGNCATAAGTAGCTAAGTGTCCTACATCTTGACTTGTAGGCAACAGGAAGTGGGCATGGCTTGACCATATATGAGACTTCAAAGACCACCTCCACACTTACTCCAACAAGGCCACACCTGCTCCAATAAAGTCACATCTCCCAATAATGCCACTCCCCATGGGCTATGGTGGGCATTTTCATTCAAACCATCACAAAGACAAAAACAATAGACATGCTATTGTGGGCAGCATGGTTGGAGAGGGGTAAGCCCATGAAGCTTCTGCCTCACCCAATGAACTCCAGATAACTAAAGAATGCTGAGCATGGCATAAAGGTTTTCCCCAAGGAAGAGCACATTACCTTCTAATGTTAGTTCAGGCTATTAAGAGAGAGGGCAATGCTTACGCTAGAGAAGGATCTGAGTAAAGACATTGTTGTTTATTAGGCTGGACCCATACAAAAATAAAATATAATATTTTATTATATTAANATGTCTGGAAAGGCCCTGTGAAAGTACATGTATACAATGAAAATTTAGTGTGAAGTGGTGGAAAGGAATGAAACTGCCATCTACTCATAGGCCATGGATTCTACCCTGCTTGGGAAACCAATTTCACCTATCATCAAACTGAATAAAAACAAAGTGCAGAGCNATATATCCCCTAAAGTAAACACTAAAGGTTTCTTCCACAGTACACACTATGGTGGACACTGTCATTTATTTTCCACCTTTGTTTCAACAAATAGAGCTGCAAAGGTGTTTCAAAACTTTACCCACAGAACTCAATATTTTCCCAAAAGCATGAGATCCCCAAATTACAGATTTCCCCCTAATTAAATAATACTTAGCATAATGCTTTAATTTCAAATCTTTGTTTTCACTTATCTATGTTTTACTCTTCTCATTAACTAATTTTACAACAGGTAGGTAGTAAAGTCTTGAATTTTATAATTTAATTCATGTTATAAAACTTTATACTATTGTTATAANAGGAGTGACTTTTAAATTATTGTTTAAATAATAGATGTTGATTTGAAAATTATTGCTTGAATACTTGAATATCGTTAGATTTTCAGTTAGCTTAAGTGAGGACAATCTGACTTAGAG
>LZPO01098901.1:0-15017 GCA_001675575.1 Neotoma lepida | reverse complement strand
TTCAGAGATAGAGACGAAAAGTCTTCTGCCTCCACCACACACTTTCATCACCAATTACAGACAGGACGTTACAGGGAGCAATGAGAGCCATTGTTTTGGGGCTTCAAAGCAGCTCTGTCAGGGGGTGGAAATCCTTTCAGTCAGCAGGACAATCCCCACAGTCCGCAGGTGGGTGAAAAGTTACACAGGACTGCTGTCCCCAAAGCTGGAGAAATGCTAATGACAAAATGTGGGGAAAGAAGGTGGGGTGCTTGGGCAGGGACAGTATAGAGAGCCTGTAATAACAATAATGACACACACACAACGCCACTTTGTCTAAAATGCTACAGTAGGTAAGAGACATAATGGCACAAATGTCATACAAACAACTGCTTTAAATGCTATATTCAATCACACTACCATCTTCAGGGATGACGGATTCTTAGAAAGAACACTACATGCTCATTTGCATGGGTAAAAGGTTTAGACAGAAAACCATGCTAGAATTCTCTTGGCAACATTTCTCTTAGCAAAATCAGAGTTCAAGAACAGTTTCTGTATACCCTCGAAATGCTTGAGACAGATGAAATAGCACTCTCTGTAGTAAAGCTGCTAAGGCAGCTCTTAACTTAGTAAGATTTACCTTTACTCCTTGCTCTGAGGTATCAGTGACAGCTTTCTGGGTGGCACTGGAGAGCGAGTTTGCCACCTGTGGCTGGGCTTCCAAGAGCTTCTTCAGCTTCAAGTCCACCAACTTACTATTTTGTTCTGTTAAACAAGCAAATACCATGAATGACATATAAGAGGACTGAGACCAATTTTAAGTGACATCAAAAGAATATTATTAAATTTCAAAAGACACTGGAGCTAAGACAACACATCAGACTAGACACATGGAGAACTCTTTTGCTATATATTTTACCCTCAGGGTTAATCCTTAAAATCCATAAAAATATGGTCAACATGCCTGAAGATAATGAAGTTATGCTATAGGTAATATTCATTATGATTACCTGAAAAATAGAAATTCGTCATACACACATATAGACAACAAAACAACAAACTAGATATTAAAGAGATGCTTTCTTTGTTTATTTTTTTGAGATTGGCTCTTCCCCTATGTTCCTTGCTAGCTTGGAACTCACTATACAGAAAAGGCTGGGTCTGAACTTTTAGTGATCCTCCTGCCTCTGCCTCCCAAATGCTGGGATTACAGATGCCTGCCACTAACAAACCCTGACACTTAAATTTAAATTATATTATTCTACCATTTCAATTTTAGTATGTTAAATTTACACGTGCAATATCATCTTGAAACATGTTATTAACATGATCTCGGTAACATACACACTGTCAGAATCCAGTGTTTAAGTGTGTACATATATACCCAGCATCAAAATAGTGTATGTTTGCAAATATTTTCTACTTAAACAGCAGAAATATAATAAAGATTATTATGATTTTAGAATGTATTAAATATAGATAGAAATGGAAAGCAACCAAACAATGGCTATAACTTTTCAAAGAAACAATTTCAAATTATTTTACCAAGTACATTAATTTCTAATAATAAAATGGTTCAGAAATGAGTTGAAACAAATATTTCTACTTAAAATTCACACGAAGTGATTTTTTTTTTAATAAAATGGTTTTGTAAAAGACATGCCAACTTTTGGAGAATGGTATTTTTCACAAAGATTAATAACTTTTCTAATTATAATATTCTTAATAAATGTCATTATCATTACTTTCATGCAAATTTCAGTTTATACTGCCAGCCTTCTTTTTTAAACAATATCTGATGAACTATGGTCAAACCAAGATAAAGATTGAACAATTTATTATTAAAACATTATGACTTTTATATACATATTAAAAAAGGAATTTTGGAGAAAATAAAGCAGGATAAAAATTATACTATTTTCTGTGTGCTTCCAGATTCCAGTTTGTATTCCTATTTTTTATTATCATAAGCACAGCTATGAATTGCAAAGCCCGTGTCTGCACATGCCTACACTTATGGCATGCTGAAGAGCTGTATGTGGAGAAAGTTGGGTTATATTGTAATCCTAGCAGCTGGGAGGCTGAAGCAGGCAGATTACCAGTGCCAGGGTAGACTAAGCTAACACAGGGAGTTCCAGACCAGCCTGAGCTACAGTGAGAGTCTATCTCAAATAAAACAAAACAAAAATCCCTAATAACAGCAAATGGGAGATAGAGACATGCTTTCCTTTTCAGCAGTCAATTTTCTTAATTTTTAGTTTTTATTATTTACTTTTTAATGTGTGTGTGCATGTGTGTGCACATGTGTGGATTTGCTTGTGTGTATGTGCATGTACGCATATGCCAGATACTGACACTGGATGTCTTCCTCAGTAGCACCTGATATTTTCAAGACTGGCTCTCTCACTCAGCGAACCTGGCACTCACCCTGTGGCTAGCCTGGCTGGTTGGCAAGCTCCAGGGACACTCCTGTCTCCTCCCTGTCAGTACTGGAGTTACAGAATGGGGCCTCCACGCCTGGCTTTTTCCCTGGGTGTTGGAGGTCTGAACTTAAGAGACTCATGCTTGCATCACAAGCACTTTCTAGAATAAACCATCTCCACATCTCTGAGAGAATTTTTCCTAAGTGTAAGACTCAAACTTGCCAGGATTAAAATTAACCAGATTTTTAAAATATTCCACAAAAGTTATAACAGCTAATTTCTCCACATTACNTAAGAAATGGCTAATTTCCTCTATCTTTCTAATCTACTTTAGAAGGACATACACATTGCTTATTTTGCTAATTTTGTTATTCCATAATTAGAAGTCAGTCTTCAAGTCCTCAACAGTAAACGGTTATTGAGCATTCTCTTCTCTCTCTCTCCTCTCCCACTCAGTTTCTAAGAAAGAATTTTGTGGTAGTTATAAACGGAGGACAGACAGACAGCAACAAAAATATTTTCTTAAAGAAAAACTGAAGATAGATTCTACTGCTTTTGAGAAAGAAGCTGGAGAGATGGCTCAGCAGTTAAGAGCATTGGCTGCTCTTACAGAAAACCCAGGTTCGATTCCAAGCACCCACACGGAGGCACAACACTGGATGTAACTCCAGTTCCAGGGTACCCAATGCCTCCTTGTGGCCTCCAAAGTACTAGGCACACCAATGTGGTACACGGACATACCTGTAAGAAAAGCACTCATACACATAAGAAAATAAAAAAGGTTTATTAAAAAAAACTAAAAGGTAGTTTTAATTTTGAGCTAAACATTTAAAATGGTTTCCTCAAATATTAGAATTTTCTGNAACTATTTTAAGCCCCTGGCTGCTGTACAGAAATAGTATATCTAATACTGAGTCATGGAGGGGGGGACGGACAAAAGCCCCGAGTTTTCTCAAGTGGTTAAGAAAACCTTGGACAGTTGTGTCCTGGAGAAGTAACAAAGGAGGTCAGTCTGCAAGGACATGCCAAAGGTGGGGAAAACGCAGCTGTCACTCACTGACACCGTGCTGGACAGGACACTTATTAGAGACTCTAAAGACAATGCCAGAGTTTTTACTGCCGTAAGAATTCAACTTGAAAAACATTTCTGGGGCCACTCAGGTATAAACTACTCTGGATTGCTACCTGCTGCTACTTCTGAAGGCAAGGCATACAGAAGACACACTAAAAGACAGCATCTTCATATTTTAAAGGAGAATAAAGACGAATTGCAGTGTGACTCATTGACTTGATAGAAGATGTGACATTAATCTAATTATCATCTATATAAGGAGTTTTCAAAGTGCCCTATTGTAATCAATTGTTCAGTCTACCCAAAACAGTAATAATATTTAAAGTAAGCAAAAAAACTTGCAAAATAATACAATTAAGACTATCTAGTTTGAGAGAAAAATCTCACAATGAGCCCAGGTTGGCCTCAAACTTGCTATATAGTCCAAGCTGGCCTGGAATGTACTCACTATCCTGTCTTAGCCTATGTACAAAATACCCAATACTGCCATGATTAATTCTAAACTAAGTAGGTAGGATCTACGGGTTTAGATTTAGATCTGAACTATTTCATAGCTATTGCACATGTGGTATATAATAGCACATCACAACACTGAAGCAGTGAGGAAGCCACTTATTGAATGCCTATCAACTGAAACTTAGAGTGATTATTAGTTAAAAGAACTTATGTCACAATTTACTATACCAAAGTTAAACTATTTGAACGTTCAACTGAAAACAAAATAACATAAAAATTAATGGAAGGTGGATTTGACTAAATGATTAGTGAGGGCATAAGATGTAAAGAGATTACAAAAATAAATTATTATTGATGAGATACAAAAATACAATGATAAAATTTGCCATGCAATAGGACACAAAACATTTATAATTTGAAATTACCAGGAGTATCAAGGTCACTTTCTATATTAGTAAGTTCATCTCCACCTCCTACAACAAAGCCTTCAGGAATGTCCTCGTTAGCATCTATCTCAATATTATCATTTTCATCTGTAAGAACATGTAGCAATAATGTTAGTATATCATTTATATCTTACACTCTTTGTCCTCAACTCTAAAGAAGAAAAACTAATATTTCAATGACAGTTGCTCAAACTGAAGTATGACAAAGACAAGAAANTTAAGAACTCAGTTTAAGTCACTTTTCCACTGTTGGATAACAGTTATATTTTACATTCTTATGTCAAAGCTGAATTATCACATCAAAACAAATGCAGAAGTTTTGACAATTTGCCACCCACTGCCTCTGAATCACTGAGCTCACTAAGTCCTTGTATTTTAGTGTATAATCTACTAATAACCTCTAATACAATTGCATACGAAAATAAAGTTGATTTAGTGAAAAAACTCTGAGTTTCATTTTTTGTTATTTATTAGATAATTTAAAAATGCGTACGCACATCTTTGTTTGATTTTTGGCTTTCCAATTAGCCACCGAGAATGCTAATAATAGTTAACATTTAACAGACTTCCTATCAACTGTATAAGCCAGTTAGAAGAAGAAAACAACAAAGAACAAGAAGATTGGAAGTGTCTCCTCCTGGCGCGTAGGGAACAGTGGATATGGAGCTGCTGCTGGGAGCAGCAGCTAAAGAACTACACGTGCGGCTATATCACCTAAGCACGGTCAGCTGACAGCTCTTCTCTCATCAGCTATGCCAGCACAGCTATTCCACTCGTTTCCTGAAGGTGAACACCTTCCCTTCACGGTCCTCAAAACTTCTCCAAATAATTCTGTAGCTCAGCAAATCAATTAGCAAATACTTCCAAGTGCTAAAAAGGTAGTCAAACACTTTTCTGAAGTAATCTGTGTCAGAGACATTAACTATTAACGATTTCAGGAGAGCTAGTTATACTTGGCTGCCGTCAATCAGTCACCATTGATTATTACTAACCACAATTAATCTAGAACCAAAGCACAAAATTCAGCATTCATTCTTTTACTCTAACAAACAAACAAACAAAACTACATTAGTGGTTCTCATCCTGGGAGGTCACATATCGGATATCCTGCATAGCAGATATTTACAATTCATAACAGTAGCAAAATTACAGTTATGGAGTAGCAATGGAATAATTTTATGTTTAGGGGTCACCACGACATGAGGAACTGTATTAAAGGGTTGCAGCATTAGGAACACTGAGAACCACTGGTCTATAGTGTTCTGTTATGTAAACTTGCAAAACATTGTGCTAGATATTGAGTAGATAAGGTTTTAAAGACATTTATTCTATTCAAACATATTGAAATGATTATAATACCATGTAGGATCAGAGTTATAGGGTAAAAAAGAAGGCACAGAGTAATTCCAAAGATAAAAAGGTTACTCTTTGCCAGTGATACCAGGACTTCTTTCTTGGAGGTAGGAACTTTTAAGTTAGGCCAACTTAGGGGAGGGCATTACAGGCATGAAAGCAGAAGGGTAGAGTCTGTTTTGTCCAGAGAATGCTGCCTAGTCCAGTTTGCTCAGGCATACTAAAGGCAAATAACAGAAGGTAAGGCTTGAAGGGCACCAATGGAGTGAGCCCAGAGGGGCAGAATGGGCAGCTTAAATGTTAGCTGGTGGAAATGGAGAGATGTTGGTGCTCAATGAGATTATGCAGTTTTCAGNTCAAATATCTGATTGTAATTGTGTAGTTTGTGTAGTTCATAAGCAGCAGTAGCCGTCCCTTAGGCCCTTTCCATGTTAGACAGCTTCAATATGACGTCTACAATACTGTCCTTGATTACACTTTCGTAAACTCCTGTGAAAGAAACAGTAAGCAGTGTATGGACTGTGGGTTGGAGTATGCTATGCAGGCAACAGCATCATCCATGCCAAATTGCTGACCTAGCTGTTATACTACAGAACAGGAAAGCTGGGGGTGAGAGATCTAGGTTGGAAACTGTTATGACCTGAAGAAGCAGCATGGAGAGCCTAACTTGAAAGAGCTGTGTAATAAGACTTGAAAACGACTGGATACTGGGGGATGGGGAAGGAGTAAGAGGCGAGGCAAGCACTTCAATCAACCTTAAACAATGGTTTTGCTGCGGAAAGTGGTGAAGAGCAGAACTGTGGATGGATATGGGTGTTTGTAAGTTGCCCAGTCCTGTGTCATGTTAAACAGGTGCCATATGTGTTCCTTCCAGAAAAAAAATGAAACCTCCATTTATACTACCACTCACCAATAATCTAGATGGATTAATTCAATATTGCTAGACTTACATAAAATGATTACTGTCTGGGAAGACAAAAATAAAAATTGATCTATCAGCTTATCCTATGAATGAGATTTTACTTGCCAGTCACTAACCAGTTTTGAAATGAACATTAAATTCTTTTCAACAGTTAATACAAGCATCTTTCCCAACCTGTGGGAATACTTTAAATGCATTGTAACAGAACTCAAGTACATGTTTGTGTGTATGTGCACAGATGCATATATGTATTGAAAGACGCTACATCTATATCTATGCATCTACACACACATTAATCAATAGAGTCTTCATGGCTAACCACGGAAAATCTAGTAGGTGAGTAGAACCAAATATAGATATCCAGTGCATAAATGAAAGAGAGACAAGTGTGGTCTGTACTCTGTGTTAGATGTGCAGGGAAATGAGATATCAACTACACAACAGAATGTGAAGATATGTGCTGGCTGACACTGACAACCCTGTGAGCCCAATAAAGCCTTGACAGTGTGCACCACTACAGCACAGCAATACAGCCAATCTTATACTCTTTTTTAATAGGTTAATGGAAACCAGGATTATCTGGTGACAAAAGGATGGTCTATAATGCCAGGGTAAGAATCCTAGACTGTCATTAAAAATATGTTTGGAAAAATAAAAGATTCAGAAAGAAGTTTCTCACCCCCTTTTTTAAAAAAATACTGTCTACCAAGTTTTCCATAAAATTCAGAACTTTCAGAGTTCTACAGAGACCAAACAAAAGACAGGAAATGCAATACAAATATTATAGTCCTAATAGAAGATGAAAATAAAAATCATTGAAAATCTTTAAGATTTTATTTTGTGCTGCAAGCTGCAGGAAAATGTAATGGAACTCAGCTTCTATCACAAAAGCTACTACCTGGAAAAGTCAAGGACATTTCTGAAGGTCAAGCCATGGCTTAAGAAGTCTTGGTGATATTTTAGCTTTTGTATATATATTAGCTGGTTCCTACAAAGATTTTCTTGTATGCTTGTATGCTTCCAAGAACTCCTAACAGTGTATTTTATCTGAAATACCTATCAAGTATCCAAGGCCAAACAAACGACGACACCTGTTTCCTAGGTCAGGTGGATAGCTTTATCTCTTGTGCAATTTTAGCTGAGACCCTTATACTGCCTTATGAACTTTATAGACCCCTAACTTCTTACCTAACTACTTCTAGGAATGTAGGTTGAGCACACAAATCCCCTTTTGATATACTAACCGGTTATTAGCACTCAATGTGGACCTCTCCTCCTTTACCACTCCCCTTTTGGGTTGTAGAAGAAAGCCTGATGGTCACTGCCTGAGGAGAATTCTTACCTGCCTTTATGACCCCATAAGAATTCAAGCCTGGTGACTTTGCCTTAGCTAGAGCACTGCATGCATGGGTATATAACTAACTGTAAACCTCAGGGACTTAGAGAGGATTTTTGAGGATTTTTGCTGGAGAACTATATGGGTAAGAACTGGAGAGGAATGAACTAAGATGGGGAAGAACTAGATTGCAGGGCTAGAAGAGAGTATTAGAGGAGTGAAGTGGAAGGTAAAGGAGAGCCAGATGGGGAAGAACAAGATGAGGAAGAAGGAGATGGGAGAGGAGCTACGATGGGAAGGAACTAGATGGATGAGGACCTAGATGGGGCAGTGAGAGCAGAATAGAAGCTGTGTAGAGAGAGAACTTATCAGAAGAATAAAGTATATGGACAAAGGAGTTTCATGTACAAAGATTCATTTCATTTCATCAAATATTAAATTATCAGCTTGTTGTAGATTCTTCCCGGACCCTGGGAGGGGACTATCGAGGGGCTGGACCCCCATAGTCCTCATTAATTTTGGCCCAATGCATTTACATTTAGTGATTCATACTATCCCAAGTTATCACGGGGACTGGATTCCTATGAATCCATGTGAACTTTGGATATGCTATGTAAGGGTCAGCAAACTACCAGACAGGGGCAGAATTCATCCCACTGCTTTTGAGGGGCAAAAAAAGCTATGCCCACTCATTCAAATATAATTCAAGGCTGCTTTCAGACTACAAAGGCTGAGTTGAGCAGCTGTGGTAGAGATCAGGTGGTCTGTAAGTGTAAATTATTTACTCTGGCCCACATTAAGAAGTTTGCTGAATTCTGGCTTAAACAAGTGGCTGGAGTTGCTGGACAGGCAGATGTGTATGTATGTATGTATGTTTGAATTTCAGGAAGACTTTCACTCTATCTTTCCCAAAGGTCTCTCTATAACTCATAGCCTTGATCACTACAGCTTAGACACGAGATCAATGCAGGGTGCTGAGGTTGGGGAAGACGGTCTCATGCCTGCTTCTTTATGGGTACAGACCAAGACTCACCTAAGGACAGAGAATAGGCCTGCTCTATTTGCCTTAGGTCAACCTTAGCTTTTTGTTTTTCATCTGTACTTGCATGTTTTTTGTAGTAATAGTCACCAACTGCCAAGTTATAGGCTCATGGTGTCCATCCATAAATTGTTAAAGAAAATGTTCATACAGTCAACAGAATAGTATAGGATCATAAAAACAAGAATGGAAATGGGATCAGTATGTGAACGTAAAGAAGCCAGACAGGCACTGGCAAGTACGATTTCTCACCCACGACATCTTCACACAGAATGGAGACTAGCAGCTGGACCCAGGAGGGGAAGACAGGATAAGGATTGGGTGTAAGGGAAGACTCCACTGTGTGCCACTGAACAGCATTAACCTTAGCTCCTGCTTTTTATTTACTTTGTTCACTGTGTTTACTTTGATTGTTAACCGATGTTAAATCCACGTCTTTGCTTTCCCCCACTGTAGGAAGAGCTCCAGTCATGGGCTGCAATAGTGAGAAGGTTTCTTGGTCTAGTCTAGTCTAGTCTTCATATACACTTGCAACTGGGGTTGCATTTTTGTTTTTAATATTTCATCTGAGGAGAGGGTCTAGAGCCTTTGAGAAATTATTTTATTTATTCTATATGTGTGTGTCTGTGTGTGTTAGTAACAATGGCTGAACCTAGGTCCTGATTTGTGATAGGCAAATACTCTACCACTGAACTATATATGAAGGCCTCAACTTAGGTTGTATCACAGAGAGCACCAACTGTGTAGCCAGCCAATACACCCTATGCCATTAACTACATTAACTACAACTTTATTCCTAGCCTCCTTGACATTTCCATCTTACAACAGTAAGCTTTTAATATAAGGAATCAATTAAAAATCAAAGCAGTAAGTTTTAGTTTACTTTGAAGAAACTTACNATTCAACTGGAGAGGGTTTTTTTTTGTTTCATCTCTCTAAGGTTTTGTTTAAGTCCTTGTTTGCCTAATCTTCAGGGTAATAATAATATTCTAAGATGAACTAAGGACAAGTACCTGAAATGTTTTATTAGATAAATAGGTTATGAGTNGGAAACAAAAAGCTCACAGGCCTCTTGAATATACTCCCAGCAAAAGTGCAGTTTCAAATTAAGGATGACCAAACTGAGCACTGAGAGGCAAAATTAAAATTCTTTTTATTTATATGGTCCTTGTCTCAACATTAAACTTAGACTAATCTGCAAATACTGAAGATGACCCTCTCAGAGTAAGGACAATAGAAATGACCTAAATGAAATGATTATAGAACACTGTAACAATTCTTACATATTGGGCTATAAGAGTCTCATGTGGCCTAGGCCTGATGCTCTTAGCTTTACCTCCCAATGCTGGGATTACAAGTATACACCACCACACCTGGCTGTGTGCAGGGAGGGGGATGACTGGACCACAGCCCACATGTGGAAGTTACAGGACAAAGTATAGAAGTTGATTCTTTCCTTATGCTATGTACGTTGCAAGGATTGAATAGGGCAGTAGGCATGATGGAAAATGCTTTTACCAGCTGAGCCATCGCACCAGAACAAAATTATCACTCAAAAGATCTTATTCAAAAGGAGATTCCTGGAGCTGGTGGTGATGCTTNGTGGTAAAATGCACACTTAGTGTGNACAAGACCCTGGGTTCAATCTCCAGTATAAGCCAAGCAAAGTTTCCCATGGAAAAGCTTACCACTAGCAAGTTCCACATTCTAGACATGAAGGACATGATTGCATTTCACCTAGTCTTCTAACAGTGAGGCATCAAGGGAGATCATAAACCAAATTCTGTAGGATGTTTCGGCTAAAGAGTGTCGTCATCTCTTCCTCCTCCCTCTCTTCCCCTCTCCTTTTTCTTCTCCATTTTGATTTTGAGACAGGGTCTTGCTATATAGCCAAGGCCAGCCCCAAGCTTGATCGCACCCGTGCCTCAGCATCCTAAGTGTCAGGATTACTGACTTGTGCCCCCATGTCCAAGCTAAAGAATGAAGCTTGCATTAAAAATTAAGGCAAAAAGTTGAGTTGGAAATAATAACAGTTCCTTTAGCTTAATAACTTCCTTTAGCTTAAAAAAAAGTATCAATAGGCTAGGAAGTTTACGGTTTTGATGTAACATTTTGAAGTGAGAAGTCCTAAAAGGTCCACTGAAGATTTCTGGGTTCTCTGTAGAATATGCTACAAGATTCTTTAGCTCACCTCCAGATGCCTTTGACCTTTCTTTCAACTTTTCTGCAGCCATTTCACCATAGCTGGGAAGTTCTGACATCTTCACTCCGCATCGAGCTTCTGCTATTAGCTGACGAGCCCTCTCTCTCAGCTGCCGACGTCTCTCTTCATCTTGCTGCTAAGATATATTGAACAGTTGCCAGCTCAGTAATTGACAGAAATGCAATTTCATTTTCAATCTGATCATCGTGATAGGAGCTGGTTACAGCATGGTGCTTGGCCCACATTCTAAACAGGGTGCTCTGCATCAGCTGGATGTCACACCAGTTTAAAAGACACCTCAGCAGCATCTCTTTAAAACATTTACAAATCATTGTATTAAAATGTCCATCACAAATTTAAATTAAACAATGTCTGGCAATACATGCTATTAAAGAAAAGGCAGAAATTAGTAATAAAAGAACAGACTTTTAGAGAAGAAAGTCACAATAATCAGAAGAATTTTAATTAATTATTTTTTCAGGAATAATATTTAACTTGCTATTTTCTAATAAAAGTACTGAGCACTATCTAAAAGACACCTTGATACTACAAAATACAGCTACACAATATTGGTCAAATACAGGAATGGTATTTTTTCCATAGAGTAAGAGTGAAGATAGTAGATCAGTTAACAGTTCCAACTGAAAAACTGCCAACAACAATATAATGGTGATATGAAATTCTTATTCCCTACATCTCCTCCTAGATTCACTATAAGAAAAAAAAAACCAACAAAAAAGTCTAACAAAGTTTTTGAATTTAAAATTACTAAAACCTATAACAAACCCAACACTGTAGGCTCCTGTTGCCTGGATTTTCCCACCATGATGAACTATACTTGAACAGTGAACTGAAATAAATTCTTTCTCCTTTGAGTTGCTTTTGTCAGAGTTTTTATGTAGCAACAGAAAAAACAAAAACTTAAGACACATATTTAAATATTTTTTAAAGTAATACTTCATTATAACTTTGAAACAATATTTTTGGCCGGGGAGCAGACAAAAGGCATCATGGCTTTTGCATTGCACCTGCAGAATGAGTGGAATCTGGAATTGACAGAGATTAATGTTGTCCGGTTATGGTGATTGTTGCACGTGAGAACAGGAGGTAAGAACAACACAGTCATNAAGACAAGAAAGCCTACTGAAGGAAAACACACTAAAGCAGCAGGGACCACTAAAGGTGGTTTGGTGTGTTGGCTGTTATATGTTGTTTATTTTCATATGCTTTTTTTTAAGTTTAGGGGAATGAAAGATTAATCCAGCAACAGTGCATAATACAGATTAACACAGAGGAACCAGAAAGACATGAATTAGCAGGCTTATGAACATCCCAATGAAGTCACAGTAACATTCAGGAAGAGGAAGTGCTAAAAGGAACGGAAAAGAGAAATGCAGGAAACATATTTGAGACAGAACTGTTTTCTGTGCCAGTGTTTGGTAGAGATGTAGATTCAGAAGTTTAAAATTGAATAGGTACTACAACTATGGACTTATAATACAAATAGAAAACTCAAAGAAATCATAAGGAGCCAATGTTTGGGGTAAGACAGAGTGGGTTTGAAGAGGTGACGGGACATCCGAGAAAAGGTTTTAGCAGTTTGTCTGCTGCTACATAAAGCCAGGGCTACACTATTGATGGATGAATCCATGGAAGCCTGAAGAGAAATAAGGAGGCCGCTGACTAAAACTGGAGAATATCTATGTATTTATGTAAGGGGGGTNCAGAGGAAGAAGAGAACAAGAACCCAATGGATCATGAACATGAAAGTAGAAGAGGCTTTCAAGAGAAAAGCACAGCTGGGCGTGGTGTGCTCACCTTTAAACCCAGCACTTGAGAGGCAGAGGCAGGAGGATTTCTGTNAGTTCAAGGCCAGCCTGATCTACATAGAGTTCCAGGACAGACAGGGCTATATGGAGAGACCCTGCCTCAAAAACAAACAAACAAAATCAACCTATTACAGTGAATGTTGGAAGTTAGTCAGAAAATTGCAGAAACAAGATAGGTGGAACTCAAATCTGTGTACTTCTTTAAAAATATATTTTGAGGTAGCTAAAAATCAAGAGATTTTTGGCATCATTAAATTAATAAGAGTAGATTAATAGGTGTGTCAGATAGGCCTAGGGACACACTCTTAAGTTGTAGGTAGGCAAATTGACACACTTCCAACTATCAAAAAGAACATAGACCACAACCAACTGAATCAATGAAGTCACACATGAATGAGTGAAAACTAGTTGAATATGATGTAGAACTTACAGTATCATAATTCACAAAAATCTGTGAGCACAATAAGAAGACACACAGAGAGACCATATGTAAATAAAAATTCGAGACCTTTAAACCAGAGGTTGGTTTTACTGTCATTAACACTGGGTCAACCACACACCATGTGTGTTTTGATATGATTGTGTACACATTACTTAAAACATTCTATCCCAAGTGTTAAAGTGAACCCACCAAGCTTCTATAACTTCCATTTTATCCATAAACACAGAGAACAGAGAAACAGAACAAACAACACAGCAATAAAGCATCCCCTAAACCAACCCCCACAAACACAGAATTACACATGATCATGAATATATCATGGGAGAGACTGTTCAAGATTCAGAGAAATGTGAGTCTGATCCCACTGTTCACAGAGAAAAGGAAGGACTGTCAAGGAATGTGAGAACATTTTCACAAGTTTGAGCTCAAGTATGTGCGTGAATGCATGCGTGCACACACACACACACACACACACACACGCACACACACACACAGAGTTGTTGAGAGTATACAAAATTGTTATGGTGGAGACTTCTGGACTCAGTATGTGCAATGTAGCTACTTGAGGATGCTTACAGCTATGGTTGAAGCACTTGGGAGGCAGAGGAAGAAGGATTTTGAGTTTGAGGTGAGTCTGGGTTACATAGCAAGACTCTGATTCAAAAGTGGTCTTTTAATTTTAATTTTCTATAATGCAAACTCTTGTAATATGCATATTTTAACATAAGAATTGTAGAAGGGAAGGAGGGAGGTGAGATGGTAACTTCTTAGGGTAGGACAGTGAAAAAAGCAAAAAAGAGATCTAACATTCAATAGAAATTTTCTTAGCCTTTGGAAATAAGCTCACTTGTAAGCAGAGGAATCTACAATGTGCAGGGTAAGAATGTAGACATAAAAATAACATACAGAAATCCTTTCACTCTTTTTCAGTCTTTCTGAACTCTGAATATACACTATGAATAACTGAAGATAAGGCTTGATGATATTTTAGTGACAATTACTGATATTTCCTGAGCTTTCATGTGCTAAGTGAAAGCTATATTTTATATTCATTATTTCATTTAATTCTTACACCCTGCCCTTTTTTAACTAATGATAACAGGCTTCAAGTCCCATTGCCACACAACTAAAACATCCAATAGTTCAACCCACGTCTGTTTGACTCCACAGCCCTTGCTCTAAACAATTAAATTATTTGATCCCCAAAATGTCAAGTTAAAAACAGATGTGGTGGCACACATCTATAATCCCAGAATTTGGGAGATGGAGGCAAGAGAATCAGGAATTAAAGGGCAGCCTTAGTTAATGTAAACTCTAGGCTAGCCTGGGCTACATGATAACTGGTCTAAAAACCAAACCAAGCAACACCCAGAATCAAGAGGCAGGTGAGACAACTCAGTAAGTAAAGACACTTGAGCTGGATCCTTGGAACCCACAAGGTGGAAAGAAAGTTGCCCTCTGACCTCCACAAGCATGCTGTGGCATGTGCATGAACTCCCAATCCCAAACCAATA
>LZPO01098899.1:0-15053 GCA_001675575.1 Neotoma lepida | reverse complement strand
GTGCAGTATGTGTGCAACTTCCCCAGGAGCTCTCCCAGACAACTACTGTTGCGGGTCAGAGCTGTATAGGCCATAGCGTTGGTCTTAGCTGGGAAGCTTCCCACAGGGTCCTTTGTGCTCCTTGGAGCTCTTTGGAAAGCAGAACACTTTTTGATTTAGAGCTAGCCACCGCATCCTTACTTAGGCGGCTGCTACCTCCCTTTTTCACTCTATATTTTAAACAGAAAAGTAATTTATTCTGTAAAACAACCACCCACAGGTTATGGAGTTGTTGAGTTTTGTTTTTAAGTTTGTTTAGAATATTTTCTCTGAGTAAAACTCCTAATGGAATTCACTGATCTGTTTTTAGACGAGAAAGTCTGTTTAAAATGAATGAACTTAAGCCTGGCTGTTTTTTCAAACCATGCATCACAGTTTCAGTCAATGCTTAAGTTGTATGTGGTTGTTCGCATATGTCTTGAGGAAATAGAACCCTTGTGTAAACATAAGCAAGCGTTCATGTGTTACAGGGAGAATTCTCCCAGATAGAGGTAAATGGAAACTATTCTAGGTTTGCATCAAGCATGGCTTTTCATGTTCTGTGAGCTTTGTATTTGCCATGGGGACAAATTCTGGTTTTAAATATGTTTCTACCAAAATGTCTCCTTCGTACAGTATCAAAATGAAGGCCAAGGGTGTATCAGCCCAGAATGTGCTCTTGGTAACAGAGGTGGTTCTCATAGAGAAATGCCCATGGTCACAGTTCTCCTCTGTGGCAGAAATTCTTTCTCCCAATTCTGAGACCCTTTTAAGTTAAAGTGGCTTTTGCTAAGCATCCCCCTTCCTTCTCAGATGAGACTCGGCTCTGGCAGCATGAGAGGCAGTAGGGACTTAGGATACAACCCCTGTGTTCACCTAATCTATGTATGCCTGGCTGGTGTCAAGTCACACACTAAGCCTGGGGTGGNCTGACTGATACAGTTTAGTCCTTTGTCAGATGTGGTTAGTTCTCTGTCAGTACCACCTCCATCGTGGCTTTTCAGGAGCTCTGTGGGAGGAGCTATGATCTCCATTCCACAGCAGAAAAGCGCAGCTCCTCTGAGCATGTTATTCCAATCAGCGGGGAGCAGGCTGAGTTCTCCGAGCTCCACAAGAAGGAGAGGTTCAGAGAGGTGACTAGCCAGCCTTTCCAAATCCTTACATAAGGTGTGCTAAGAGGTGTGTGTGCCTGCATACACTCGTGTGCCCACCTGTACACCATGCACAGTGAATGTGGAGAATGTTCTTTTCTTTGCCTTCACACATAATCCAGCTGATGCATACGTTCCATGATATGGCCAGTGCTAACTAGCTAGGTGTGAAAGATGGACACTTTGTACCTCCCATAGCTTACAGTGTCTTGTCCACAGCTCCCCTGGCCTTAGCACCTATTTGCCCTCTGCCCTTCTACCCTGCCTCTTGCAATTCCTCCTTGCCTGGGGTCTCTGCCTTTCCTTTGCTTTATTTTCCAGGTTGTGATGTTTTATTCACTGCAAGAACTGAAATTTTGCAGTATAAGGGCAAAACCATTTGTGCCCTTCTCATTAATGTTGTGTTGATTCCAAGTGCAGAAGAAATAGATGTTTGTCAGTACTGACCTGAATTTTGTATTTTATTGACTTTTAAGACCTCTTTTAGATATCTGTCGGCGTGTTAAAGACAGACTTAAATTTAGTGTCATTCCTGACATACTCATCATTCTTGGTGCTTAAAAAACAGGTTTTGACCGTGTAAAGTTGCACTGAAGTTTCTGTCTCATCTCACATGTGATGTTTTTCCCTACAGAGAGGTGCCTGGAGGACCATGAGATCGTGGTCCAAGTGGAGGGCACCATGCCAAGTGAAAGTAAATTTCTCTTCAGAAAAAATTATGCAAAGTACGAGTTCTTTAAGAATCCGGTGGTAAGTCTCCTTTAGGGGTTAGCATTGGGACTCTTGAAATCTTGGGATTTGTACTTGGGTTGAATAGAACCTGATTATCAGGTGACAAGCTGAGACTTGTGGGTACATGGGCTTAAGAAGCTGCGTCGCTATTTAATGAAACTGGTCTCACACACAACGCTATGATAACTAGATGTCATCGAGACTGGTGACAGAGGCTGTCTCCTTCATCAGAGAGTAGATAGAGATGGTCACACTGGCACATACTGATCCAATATTCAGCAGAGGAGTTACTCATTAATCTTTGCAAATAGCAGGTACTCCCTTGATTATATGTTGGAATGAACAGCAATCAGTGATTGGCATGCAAACATCAACTCCTTGACATTTTTTTTTCCATTTCTGTTTTTTTGGAGGGTGCCTGTCATATGACATAGCAGGAAAGTGGGTTTCGTGACTTCTGAGCCTTTGATCTTGTCCTGAGTCACTAGACAGACTAACAGTCAGCTCAGGGAGACCAGTATCCACTTGTGATTGTGATCATTTCACTGGTTTCTTGAAAGAAACATAATGGGTTCTGGGTAATTCAGCACAGTAGACTTTTTTTGTACAATTGCAGTCACCTTGTTGTTATTTATTTTGTGGTTGTGGTTTTTTCTTTTGGTACTGGGGTTGTAGAGGTTTTGATAAAAGAATGAGGAGGATATTATTTAAAATACAAATGATCATATCTGGAGAATGTTAAATATTGACAGGTGTGCCGTCTGTAATACACTTGTTTTTTCTCTCTCTCAGAACTTCTTCCCGGATCAGATGGTCACTTGGTGCCAGCAGTCCAATGGCAGTCAGGCTCAGCTTCTGCAGGTACTAAGCAAAAACTGAATTCTTACTGAAATAGACTTGCTAGAAATTTGAAATAAAGAGCAGATTCCTGAAATGCTTCTAAGGAAACTTATAACATTATGTCCACCCCGTTGTGGGAGCCATTTGCTTCTCCTTGTTTCAATACTAATTGTGTTCTATGCAATACCAATTTTGCTGGGATTTTAAGAAGTTTGAAGGGAGAAAATTTTGCCTAACACCCCACCCCAAATTATTCTTAATAATTCAGGAAATGTCAGTTATGTATAATAACATAACTGCTTTAATTATTTTATGTGCATATTGCCTAATTTTAAAAATTTGTTCCTCCGTAGAATTTTCTGAACACCAGCAGCTGCCCTGAGATCCAAGGGTTCCTGCAGGTGAAGGAACTAGGAAGAAAGTCTTGGAAGAAGCTGTATGTGTGCCTGCGCAGATCTGGCCTTTATTACTCCACCAAGGGAACTTCAAAGGTACGTTTTAAAACATTTCACTTCTCCATGTACGAGGTATGCTTGCTATGAACTTAGGCTTAATTTTAATTGCACCCGAACCTCTTTTATGCTAGTGTTAACTTATTAATGAGCAACATATATAATGGCTATACACAAAGGAACCAGTATACTGGTCTATCAGAAACTGGATGGCAGCACATACAGCAACACCTTCATCACATGACTCCTGCANTTCTGGGATGTCCAGCCCTAGATCCCTACTGTGGGTTGAGCGCAGACCCTCCTGGCTGATTCAGTCGGTGCAGGGACATACTTGGTTTTCATAATTTGGAACTTGGATCCAAGCTGGCTGTAGGATAGGTGCTGGATTGTTGTCCTGTATTCATGAGCAAATTATGGTTTTGGCTCTGCTGGAGCAAATTTTAAAAATTGCATAGTTCATATAAAATAAAGTGAAATCTATTGTAACACATAGCTGACATTTTTATCTTATGCCATTGTAAGGATTCCATGCTGTCATTGCAGTTTCATGTGTATGACCAGTGGAAAGATGAGAGTGGCAAAGTGACTACAGACTTCAAAATGAGCTTTTAGCACTATAGACTTTTCCACCAATGTGACCCCATACTTTGCTTGGCTGCTGTTTTNCAGGAACCCAGACACCTGCAGCTGCTGGCTGACCTGGAGGAAAGCAGCATCTTCTACCTGATTAATGGAAAGAAGCAGTACAATGCACCCAATGATTATGGGATGTGCATCAAGGTACTCCACAGGATGCTGACTGGTTACAGATCCTTTTGCTTCAAGCAGAAATAGTTTTTACACTGGCTTTACTGTGTGCTTAGGATTTGGTGATTTTTGAATAGTCAAGGTGCTTGAGGAAAGTAAACACATGCTCTCTGGAGTACTCAGTGGACTCGGTGACTTAAGGCCAGGTAGCTGCTGGCCTCTTGCACTGAGTGCAGCTTTTACCTGGTCACAGAAAGAAGAGGCAGAAGCTGGTTAAGAGAGGGGACTTCCTGACCTGATACCTGATTATCTGTAGCCACTGAGTGAACTAAGACTTTGTGTGGGCTTTCTGGTCATGAGGATTGACCACAATACTGCCTACCCTCTATGCTTGTGTGTATGGGAACACGGGCACATGGATATATGTGTGTGCTTGTAGTCAGAACACACAGATGTGAACATGGACATAGGTACAAGCATGCATACTTGTACATGCATACACAAACCATTGTACATACAGGCACACNCCATGGCCAAGACCATGTTCTTTTCCTCTTTATGAGATTGTGGCAGTATTGATTATCACAGCAGTGACTATCATTGCCTGTACTCTTACTATGCATGAACTGTTGTCATGGTTTTATAGCCACTATTTTAATCTTCATGGTCGCTTGGAAGGTGGGAGCTAAATCTACTTCCTTGCCTTTGCAGGTAGCCAATGAGTAGTTGTATTGGCTCATAAGCCAAAGCTCATGCCTCATCCTAAGGGGAACATAGAACACTAGGAACCCTTCCTTGGGCTGCAACAAAAAGCAAATTCCCTCACAAAGTAACATTTTATATCTTACTCATTGAAGCCTCTTCTAGCTGCCAAGTGCAGCAGTGTACCTGGTCCACAGTTTTGAGTTCAGTGGTTTCAGTTACCAATAGGCAACCGGGATCTGAGAATAGTGCATGGAAAAATTCCAAAACCAGTCCATGTATTAGCTTTAAATTGCAACTGTTTTGAGTCATGTGATGAAATCTCACTGTCCTGCGTATCCACCCTGTGTGTGCTACCCACCCGTAGTCACTTCATAGTCATCTTTGTGCTTCCACTGAGACAAATAGTGTGGAAATTGTAAAACTAGTAAGGGAAGAGGCCAAGAAATAATGTGCTGAGGTTGATAAGACCTAGAGTAGTAAGAATGAATCTTAGATCTGAAAAACTATGGGGAATTTAAAAAAAAAAAGAAAAATGCTGTCCTACCTCTCCACACTGCAAATTTTGAGGCCAGGGTGCTTGTTAAGTACCTGTTTATAGAGCTACTGGCTCTGGTTCAAGCAATAGCTGGGAATCTTGGAACATTCCCTACAAGGCTAAGAGGAAATTCCTGTAATAGGAGTCTACATCAATCTAGTTAGAAGTGTAAAGCAACCTTGGGAGGCCTCAGAGACCCAGAAAGCCACTGCCTTCTCTNTGGCCCACATTTCTTTCAAAATACCTGCTGAGTACAGGGCAGCCCCCTCACTCCTCCAGTCTCCAAAGTAGAAAGTGCCTTCTGATTAGCGCCTTCTCAGCAGCAATGTTTTTCAGTTGGAGTAGAGGGTTTGCATGGAAGCCCAGATTAGGGCATCATGTAACAGTCTCATCACTTTGCCACATGGCCCTGTCTGTCCTTTGTGACTACAGGGATGTCAGCATACCTCTACCTCCCTTGGGCCCTTATCTCCACCTCAGCCCCCGTGCTCAGTGGTGTCACTGATTTTACCTGGATTTCCACTGGTGATCATCCTCAAGACCTCTGTACACTCAAGACCCTCAAGTGCTCCCCACTGTGGGAGCTAGCCTCTGTAGGGACCTTCACCCTTTGAAGGCAGTTATGAACACCAGTGTCCCCTCCACAGCACTACACCTTCTCCTTGTCCCATTGTGCTTGCCGTGTTCACAGCCTTGTGAGGGTTAGTTTTGCTGTACAACTCCCAGAACTCCTAGTCAAGAGAGGGACTCTGCTTCAGCTGAGGGACTTGTACCTGCAGCTAGCTCAGGGCTAGTTCATGGCTAGTCCTTAATAAGGGCTTGTCAAACAGGTGGTGGCTAAACTGGACAGGGGACATGTATGTCTCTTGCTATGCTCTCTGCTCAGGTGACATCCAGCAGACTGCCTCTGGTTTGAGGGTAGCCTTCTCTAACCCTGGGTGTCTACTTGCTCACTGTTGCACTAGTGGGGTTTTCATTTCTCCTCTAGCCAAACAAAGCGAAAATTGAGATGAAGGAGCTGCGTCTGCTCTGTGCCGAGGATGAGCAGATCCGTACTTGCTGGATGACAGCCTTCAGACTCCTCAAGGTATGTGACTGAAGGCTGTGGTGGCTGCATCACACGCAGAGCAAACAGCTGGATGTGGGTCCGTCCTGACACAAAAACACTATAATGTTTCTACTATTAGGGTAGAATTTATTAATCAAGTATAGTTGTACATTTGTCTACATAAGATCTCAGAGCTAAATTTAAAAGGGTAGAGCCAGGTTTTCTAACTGAGCACTATCAAGTATTTGTGGAAACTGATTCTTGGTTAGCTAAAGTCCTGTGCATTATAGATCTCTGCCCACAAGACACCCCCAGTCAGTGAAGGCAGCCAAAAATGCCTCTAGATGTTTCCAAATGTCCTCTGAGCATCAAGAGATAGGGACCTTCCCCCAACAGTAGACAATCTAAGCCAATGCAAAGTCTGTCATCAAAGTGATGGGATGTAAGCCAGCCATAAAAAGAATACTTTTTATATGTTAAAATAATGAGATTTCTAGGTGTGGTACACATGCCTAGAATCCCAGCAACTGGAAGTGGAGGCAGGAAGGCTGTTGAGCTTGAGGCCTACAGAGACCCTTTCTCCAAAAAAAAAAGAATGAATGAATAATAAATAAAAGATTGATCTCTGTCTTAGAAAAACTACTAATTAAAAAACCAAGTGTGTAGCAATATTAGGATGTCCTCCATTTTTGTATAGGAGAAAGAGGCAAAACAAAATGTGTATTTAACTTTGTGGTACAGGAAAGAAAGGTTGCTGAGAAATAGCTCCACTATGCAAGTAGGGACAGATGTCAGAGACAAACTTTTACATTTCTGTATAGGTCTGATTATTTTTTTTTGTTGTTTAATCCAAAAATGTATATATACATATATTTTTTAAAAGGCAACAAAAGAAATAGGAAGATGGTATTGTATACTATAAAACAATGTATTTTATTAAGCTGATGATACATAACCCAGTTAGTAGCCTCTAGTTCTCAGCCACTGTATCATGAGTAATCACAGGAAAGGAAATGGGCAGAACGCAAATCATTTGATCTTACACCATATTAATGCTAACATGACACCATTAGCCGGTTCTGAACATCCATGCCTCTGTGCCCAACCTCATATTCTCCTCACAGCAGCTTTGTGTCATGATTGTCTCATTCACAGGTAACAACACTGAGGCTGGAGGTATGGCCGCTGGGGTGTGGCAGAGCCAGGTTGAGAGCAGCATTCTGGCTCCTGAGCTCACTTCCTAAGTACTGTGCTTTGCCGCCCTCCCTAAGAGCCCTGGGCAGTTGCATGTCCACTTCCTATTTTGTTTTGGTTTGGTTTGTTGTTTTGATACAGGGTTTGTATGTGCCCCAAGCTGGCCTCAAACTCAAAATCTTCCTGCCTCAGCCTTCCCGGTATTTGGAATAGAACTGATTCTGCATTGAGTTCTAATGTCCCAGCTGCTTTGCAGGTATCATTTGATCCAGTGATTCACAGATTCCAAAGATCTCAGGAAATATCTTGAAGGGCAGTTCTTGCAGGAGGCAGTGCTATACTTAGACATGACCTACCAGGTAGCCAGTCTCCAATGAGGTTACAAAAGAGCTTTTCTGTTTCTGTCATAACTCCTTGTGTTTAAGGTTCTTGTCATTCCTAAGCAGGCCATAGGATGTGGACAGCTATGTAATTATTGCCTACCACACCCTAAGCTGTTTCTTCCCTCCATACATTCTCCTGGTAGAAGTCATCTTAGTTAAAATTAGAAGACAAGATTAGGCAAGTCATGTGGTAGTGCACGTATACTACCTTCAGAATGGAAAGTTCAAAGCCATAGGAAACCTAGAACCTCTGTTTCTTATCCCTGATAACTTCCCCAAAACCCTTCTTAGATGTGAGCAACAGGCTGCAGAAAGCAAGACTAGGCAGGACCCATGAACCCAGCTTCCTTGAACTTGTCTTTGACCATGTTTTCCAGGCCCTTCTCCCAAACTCTCATTGAGAACAGGGACTTCTAGGCCCTTGGGATATAATAAAGCCTCACAAAAATGCCATCTTACACTTGTGTTTCTGGCTCTGTGTGTGGGTTTGCCTGTCTGTCCGTTCCTTCTATCTATCTGTCTGTCTGTCTTTTGCAGAGCTAGGGATTAAGCCCAGGGCCTCCTACACGCTAGGCAATACCCAACCACCAAGCTCTATCCTCAGGCCTCTTTTTACACGTTTTTAGGCAGAGTCTCAGTAGATTGCCCAGGCTGGGCTTAAGCTTTCTCTGTAACTCAAGCAGGACTTGACTGATCTTCCTGCCTTAACTGGGATTACACCCATGTGTACTCTCTCTCCTTTCTTGATGCCATGCTCTTTTGGGCCTCTGTGTGCCATGGTAATGCCAAAGTCTCCCTCAGGTTGCTGGGAAAAGCCATCAAATGGGCTCACAGTAGCACAGATAACAAACTATCAGATTGTATCTTCTTAGGATCAGTGTGAAGGTCTTGGTCTGTGACAGGTCTTTGAGTTTCATCCTCTCAAACACTCTCACCTGCTAGAAATGGGCTATGTTTTTCATCTGGAAAAAGTGAATTCAACGTGTAGGTTTCCTTGCGTTATTACAGCTGTCAACATAGAGACCCTGGAATCCTAAATCATCATGTAAAGTCCCCTCCCACCATCCCTAACCCTGTCTCATTACCATTTTTGATTAGTTGACATGGACTTGGCGCCAGCAGTGTTGAAACAGTAATTTATATCACATTGTGATCCTGGAGCTTTGAGGAAGGATAACTTTGTTATTTAAAATAACCAAGGACCATCTTACATTTTTAAGTGCTTGCATAAATATAAAAAAGAAAAAAAGCACAATTGCTAAAGGCATTGCTGTGCTCAGTGTTAGAGATTTACTTAGTGGCCAGTGAAGAACATAGGGTCAGATTGTGTTCTTCATCCTTTCGTCATTGAGTCATTTCTTGGACACAGGACAGTGCCAACGTGTTAGAAAGTTGTAACGGTTACCTACTTCTCCTATTCTCCCTCCTTTTCTAAAGTTTCTTAAACTGATGTAAAAATTCCCTCCACAAAATGTCTTGCTGTGTCAGCACAAGAGCCTGTCATTGTGGTTGCTTTGGTTTTAAATTACTCCACCCTGAAAAGGCAATTAGGTTCATGTTCAACAAGACAGCAGACCACCAAGAGGCACGGGGAGCCTCCTCTGCAAAAGCACTCTGACAGTAGGACCAGCATATTGGAAACAAAGAAGAAATTCACTGCAGTGTTTGCTATGAGGCAGCTAAATGCAGGGATCAAAGCCATCTCAGCAGTGAGAAGGGTATATAAAACAAAAGACTGCACTCCATAGAATGAGATCAGACTCGCCTCATGGAGCCTAGGCATGCCTGAAAGGGTAACATACTAGGAATCCCAGAAGGACTTGGGTGGCTCAGTGTCCTCAGCCTTTCCTTTACAGATGTCCCCATGTGCAAATACTCCCTCCCAGGTTCTACTTTAGATGCCAAGACTTAGACCTAGGGTTCCACACAGCCAGTCCTCAGTTACTAGAAGGAGACATCTCCTGTTCATGGCAAAAAGGAAGTACTTAAGACCAGTGAGTGGGACATGTTTGACCTGAAGCTGGTTGTGCTCACAGTGAAAGTACATCCGTTTGTAATCCTTCAATCTGAGATTATGACCACCTTACCTAATGATATTAAAATATCCTTTGTTTTATAAAATATTATTTAATAAGATCAAGTAGAAGCTTTGGGTCACTTTTTGTGTATAGATGTTAATTATCTAATTTGATAAATCAGTTGTCAAACCTTAGGCAATTGGAGCTTTTTTTCACTCCCCCAAATTTGTTTCTTTGTCATATCTAAAATGGAAGCATTGTGGATTTAGACTTTTCCTTGCATTCTTTCCCTAAAGAACTCAAATCAAGTAGTTCTCAAAGATTTTCATAGCAGAATTCTTCCCCATTTCACGGCAAAATCTAACTCCCCAATATGACAGACAGAAAAAAAGCCTGATTTCCTTTTAAATGGTGTACTAGAGTATTATGGATTAGCAGGCATCCCCCAGTCTCAGTAGCTTATAACAGCAAAGAGTAGCCACAGCCAGGGTTCCCATGGTCTGAAGAGGGTAAGAGTACTGTCACTTCCCCAGTTAGAAGCTCAAGCCTATAATGGCCTTTTGTCACTTCTGAACCAGGGATATGGGCCATCAAATCACAGGGCTTCTGGAAGGCTGAGCCTAGTTGGACTTTAATAGATTCCTTTTCATTAACATCTATGCTAAAGAGGGTGCCCATGTGATTACAGACCCTCACCTCCACCCCCACCCCGTTAAAAAGCACCTCTTTAAGTTTGTCTTGTATTCCTAGAGTTGAGCTGCAGTCTTTGAAGCATTCTTCGACCCTGACTCTAAACCTTTTTGTTCTCTTTGCGTGAAACAGTAAACTTGCCTACCACCTCACTTCAGAGCTTCCATGTCCCACTAAGTTACTAGAGAAAGATCTGTCCTTTTATTCAACGTGTTGGGTCTTGCAGGGTTAATGGCCAGAATGAAAACTAGGTAATAAAGGGAATCTGTCAATGCACAATGGGTTCACAGAGCAAATGGCTTCCTTTCATTAGATCCCAAACTCAACCCATTTGTGATGTTAAACTCCTGTGAACTTTATTGATGTGCTTATGGTTCTTTATTATGTTAATTTATTAATTAGTTTCTTTAGGGGAATGTGTGTGGGCATGTGTGTGGAGGTCAGAGGACAACTTGGGGGAGTCAGTTCTCTCCTTCCACCATGTGGGTTCTGGGGACCAAATTCAGGCTTAGTGACAAGCACCTTTACTCACTGAAGCATCTCGCCAGCCCAGAAGGACATTTTTTCATGGCAAATTCTGAATGTGGAGACATGGCTGTTGTCTCTTTACACAAAGAAACAAAACAGTCCACTGTTACCTTAATCCTTTACTGTTTAGGAGAGTCACATTCAATTTGATGTGAATAGGAAGTGAGAGTACACTGCAGTGAAGCAGGAAACATTGTTAGGTCATACTTTCTTTTTCTGAAGCAATAGAAGGAATTACAAAGGAAATAACGTTAATTGGTCTATACATGTATCTTTAAAGCCCAGTCAACTCAAATAAAAAGGAAAATGAAAGAAGGTAACTCTATAGACAGCTGGTACATAAATGGCTAATGGCTTAACAGTTTCAAGACTGTGGGAATACAAGTACCACCATGTAGGTCCTCATTTTTAAGTAGAAACAATGTGACTTTGTAGTCTTTAAACTACAAACAATAAATATGAAAACAGTCTACTTCCTTAGTAACTGAGATAAAAAATCATTTTAAAAATATGACACAAATAAAGTATAATTTTATACATATACCTACTTATAGAGACATATTTAACTAATTTATAGATCAAAGATAGAATGCAAAAGAAAATCAAAATATGTCAGTTGAGTAATTATAAAAGTATTGTAAGTTACAACTACTGTAGAACTTCAGAGGCAAGTTTTTAATGTTAGATTCATTTTTTTTCTAAAGTAAAGCTTAAAGTCAGTGATCTAAGTGTCTCCTTGAAGACATTCTAAAAGGGCACACAAGTTGAGATAAATAAAGAACAAAAGTACTGAGAGGGAAAAAATATGTATAAGGGTAATATACTCCCAGATTTGTGTAATTCCAGATTGAGTGACCCTTCTCAGAAGTACTTGGGACAGTATATAACGTGGATTTTGGCGTTTTGAGACAAAAAATATTTGCATAAACATAATGAGATGTCATGGAGATAGAAACTATGTCTAAACATGAAATGTATTTGTTTCATATATATTTTATACATAGCCTGAAATAAGTTTATACACTTACCTGGGCTTTAACTGTGACCCATCACACAAAATCAAATGTTGGACTTTCTACTTGAGAGCCTATATCATTGCTCAAAAGATTTTATTTTAGAGCACTGTAGATTTTAGACTTATAGTGAAAGGGATAGGTGTGAGTGAATGGCCTGAAAGCAATCCAGAAGAGAGGAATCAAATACACCATACTTGAATCTGCTAACAAAAAAATATGTGATAACACACCCAGAGCATTACTGGCTGGGGAAACTCACCCAAGCCTTAGTGTGGAACCCAGTTTCCATGCATTGTTGGCCATATAGATAGACCTATCACTTACATGGCTAGCCCTAGTCCCTAGCATGGCCCCAGGCCCAGCATGAATCACACTCTTAACATAGGCTCTGTAGTCTGGCCCAAGGCCGCCACTTATATCAGGCAGGCCATTCTAATGACTCAGAGATCATCTCTCAGAAGCTGAGGCAAGCATAACCCCTTATTTCCATCTCTCCTTTTATCTCTACACCCAGAAACCATATTTGCTTGACTGGCAAGATGGCTCAGTTGTAAAGTCCTTACCATGAAAACATAAGGACTTGAATTCAAATCCCCATCACCAGTACATTTTTGTAACCTCAGTGCTGGGGAAAAGAAAAAGGAAGATTCCTGGGACCCCCCAGTTAGTCAGTGGGAAACTCTGTCTCAAAACTTGACTAAGGAAGACACCACCCAACACTGACTTCTGACTTCCCCACATATGTACATATACACAGAGAGACCACACACAAGCATAAACTTGTATGTATACAGTCAGCCTTGCCTAGCCACAGACTCCACATTCTCAGAACCAAGCAAAACAGATCAGAAATGCTCTTTAATAAAATTATATTTGAGAACTGGGGAGATGGCTCAGTAGGTAAAGTGCTTGCCATGTATTTTCCTTTACATCTTCCCTGTGTGCCTGTTTCTCATACATTGATTTTCTGTTTTCCAGGGGCTACCACAGCACCACAACAGGCATCTTTTTAACTTATTAAAAAGCCATGTAATTTAGTCCTTTTACCACAGTCAGGCTGACAAAGAGCTTTCTCCATTTCCCTCACCACCTATCTGAACTGTTCTTGTTGGGAATAGTCATTCTCTGTATATTAAAACCCCCTAAAGTGCACTGCTGCTGTGCTTCATAAACTCAAATTTTGTTTCAATCATTCACTTATTTGCACTATAATTTTTCCCAAACATGAATTCTTCTCTGGGGGGCTAGAAGAACTCAGCTCTTAGCAATCCTTGCGGTGTGGACCCAAGAAACTCTTGGTCTTGCCTACATTATTGAAGGAACAGCTCACTGGTAGCATTACTTCTGTGTCCTCACCATTCTGCTGTCCTTTGAATTTCTTCATTTATGTAAAAATGTTGACTATCTGGTTTTGTTTTGATGTTTTTCTCCTTGTCTCTGTTCTTGTTTTTTGGGGTTTGTTTGTTTGTTTGTTTTGTTTTTATTTAGCAGTTTTCTTATGATATATCTGATCTATGTATTCTTGTCTCCTTAGTTTGGTGTCTTCTGAACAATATGAGGGAATTCTTGGTGATTTTTTTTCAATTCCAACACTTGTCCTGACCTGTCCTCTCTGTCTTCTCCTCTCACAGGAGTGAAGAATAGTTTTGTCATGTTGTACATGTTTATACATTAGGAAGGAGTGCGTGCTATAGGTCCAAGAGCCACAAGAGAGTTTGCATCCTGTGAAGCAAGGACAAGAGGATGATGCACACACTTCAGAGCTTTATTTCCTCTCACTGGTGCTCACTCTTGTGTTCTCATATTCATTCTCTCTCTCTCTCTCTCTCTCTCTCTCTCTCTCTCTCTCTCTCTCATAATTTTTCCAGTTTGGTGTTTTGAATCAATAGTTTGGGAGTATTTGGGCTGTTGAGAGTATGTGAGGCCTCTGTCTTCTGGAGACTAGCTTTAGAACTGGCTATGTGCATTTGAGTCCTGAATTCTTACTTCTCATGACCTTGGATCATATGCTTCATTTCTTTGTGTTCCATTATCTGTAAAGTGGAGCTAATGATAGTGTGTAGATCATAAAATGGGGAGCAGCAAAGGAAATAGCCCACTTAGTACAGTACTTGGCTCATGCAGATTCAGGAAAGGTAACTATTCTTGACCTTGGTATTATGATATGTATTTTTGCCCTGTTTGTTTCCCTCTCCAACAGTCTCAGACCAGTCGGCACCCCCTCTCTTCCAGGATAGGAGTTCTGAGGCAGAACTGAACAGAAGCACGCCATCTTCAGCGTGTTAGGCTCCTGGGGGGCCTTTGGCAGAGAGTAGTCATCTCTAGTGTATCGGCACTGCCCTCCCAGCTGTGGGGTTTGCTGTGGGCTGGGGCTGTGGGAGCTCTCAGGTGCTGGTACTGACTCTGGTCTTTCCTCTTCAGTACGGAATGCTCCTGTACCAGAACTATCGCATCCCGCAGCAGAGGAAGGCTTTGCTCTCTCCTTTCAACACACCTGTGGTAAGTAGAGGACCCTCGTCAGTCAAGTGCTGTGGGAACCTCATTGCAGTATGCCTTACCTGTTCTAAAAATATCAGCAGCCACCTGCGGCTCTCCAGGAGCCACTTTTGTTATCCTTGGCTTCTGTTCCTTTAAGTCATGGGCCCCATGGATGTGGAAGTCACTCCCTGGTGAGGATATTGAGAGTATAACCTACTCCCCAAAAACAAAGAAATGCACTGCATTACCAGTGTGACTTTAAAGATCACCAGTCTCCCTTCCTTCCCTCCTTCCTTTCTTTTTAAACAAAGGCCAAAGTCATGTTTGCCAGTTTTAGTTTGTTTCTATTGAAATCACTGAGTTTTCAACCTGCAACAGGGAACTCTGTAGCACCCTTTTCGGTGTCTTTATCATCGTTTTGTGGGGTAGGCTCCAGCATGCTGCCCTGGCTGCTTTCTTGACATCTTAGAATCTGTGGCCTTTGCTTTACAGCGCAGTGTCTCTGAGAATTCTCT
>LZPO01098898.1:4985-15067 GCA_001675575.1 Neotoma lepida | reverse complement strand
TACTCAAGTGGAACAGTATTTTTTAAATTTTCTTTGATAATTTCATACACATATATAGGATATTTTGAACAAATGTACCCCAGTCATCTCCTTCCTTCAACAACCATTATAATCCTTCTTCCTAACAGGTTTTTCTGTGTGTGTGTTTCTGTATGTGTATATGTGTGCACATGTGTATGTATGTATATATGTATGTGTGTGTATATATGTATATGTGTGTACATAATTGTGTATGTATGTATGTGTGTGCATATGTGTGTATGTCTGTGTATGTTATTATGCATGTGTGTGCATATGTCCCACTGAGTTTAATTGGGATTATTTGCAAGATTATTGATGTGCATTTGTTGGGAGAGGGGAGTTATTCAGTGTAGCACAGTGACTACTCAGTGGCTACATCTCTGAAAAAAATTTCTCTTCCTCTCCATTAATGTCATGGCTCTTCAAATAGTTCATTTTTAAAAAAAATACAATGCAGTATATTTAACAAAAGTTTCTGTTTTAACCATTGCTAAGGGTATAATTCAGTGTTATGAGTCACAATCACAGTGCTGCCTAGAATTTATAACTACTCCCCAAAGTTTTTATCATGCTATAAAAAAAATCTCTGTATTCATCAAATAAAAGTCTGTTTTCCTCCTGCGTTGACTGTGTCTAATCTACTTTCTGTACTTATGGATGTGTCTATTCTAAGTATTCCATGTAAAAAGAATGACAATATTTGTCTTTTGTGTCTGCGAATTCAATTTTAAAATTTTTGAGCAACTGCCAAGCTCCTTTCTGTAGCAGCTTTGACACACAGCAGCAGCAGCAGCAATGCACGATGGTCCTAGGGTTCTTGTATTTGATTTCAACTTTTTCTGTTTGAGGTTTTATAATAGCTGTCTTAGTAAGTCTGAAGTAATCTGTGGCTTTTACTTGAAATCACTTGCAGGTGAGTACCCTGAGCATCACACAATGCTCTTTCTGCCCATTTGCATATCATCTATGGGGCTATTTGAGTCATTTGATCATTTTTTAAATTGGGTTTGTTGAGTTTCTGCGATTGAGTTACAGGAATTTTTCATATATCTGGGCAGGAGACACTTTCAAGATACATAATTTGCAACTATTTTATCACATTTAGTAGCCTGTCATTTTGCATTCTTCATAATGTCTTTTGGAAAACTATTCTCAGTTTAACAAAGGCTGAGTTACGTATTTTGTTCCTTTTGCTTGTGCCTTTGATTCCATATTAGGAATTAATTGTTATCCAAGATCATGAAGATGCATCTCTGTGGATTTCTTGTAAAATGCCTCTAGTATTAACTCATGATTCAGTCCTTGATCCTTTTACTTATATGTCTATATTGTAAAAAGATAGGAATCCAAATTCATTTGTGGATATGAATATTAATTTTGTTGAGGCAAAATTTGCTGGAAAAGCTGTTTTCCCTTATAAATGGGCTGTTTATTCTTGTCAAAAATCAACTGACTAAAAATACAGATTATAAATTTTGTATCACCATCTGCCTACTTATAGTTTTACCATGGTATTGATTACTATAATTTTAAAGGAAGTTTAGAGATTGAGGAGTGTGAATCCTCCAATCTTGTTCTGCTCTTTTTAGATCGTTTTGGGTATTCTTTTCCTCTTACAGTTCTGTTTGATTTTCTATTTGCACAATAAATAATATCAGAATATTCACAAGCATAGTTTTGAATCAGTAGTTGGATTGGTATATTAAATTTTCAATAGTCTTGTTTTTTAATCCATAAACACAGGATGACTTTGCATTTACTTATGTTTTTAAATTTTTTTCCATATGTTGTTGTTTTCGGGTCTGTTTTTGTTGTTTTTATAAAAATTTAATGATGTACATATTTTATTGATGAAATTTATATTTAGACAATTTTACAAATATATGAAATTAATTCTGGCTGTTCTCTTCGACCATCAGCCTTAATAATCTTCTTGTGGATTCATAATGGGCTTTATATGTGAGATCGTATCGTTCACTTTGAGAGACAGTTTGCGCTCTCTCATTCCATGTCAGCTATCTGTCATTGGTTCCTTTTGGCTAGATTATCTGTGTACTTCTGAAGACTAGTGGCAGAAGCATCCAACCTTGTCTTAGTTTTAACCCAAAGTGGAATATTCCACTTACTATTGAGTACATTGTCAGCTACTGGATTCTGTGAATCTCCTTCATTGTGTTGGACATTTGACTTTATTTCTAGCTTTCTAGAGGTTCTGACTGTGAAAATGTATTACATTTGTCAAGAGAGAATTAAAACCAACTAAAGTGATCAATCATTGTCCCTTTGATTATTCATATGATATGCCACGCATATTTCTTTATATTGATTCTTCCTTGAATCTCTGGAGACACCCCCTTCTCCTTATTCCTTCCTCTGGTTTTCATGTCAACTTAACCTGATCTTTTCAACATTGTGCCTTGGTCTTGGTTATNTCATGGGAGGCAGCCCCCTTGCCACACATACAATGCCTTTCTTAATAGATTCTGATATGGCAGTGAGCCTGGGCCTGGTGAATGGCATGGTGATTCTGGAACCCTTTGTGCTGAAAAGAGGGTTATGTGAAAGGTTCCATTGCTAGAACATTTCAGGAATAAAGGAACTCAAGACATATAATGCATTTTCACTTCATGTAGTAACTAAACATACAATCGGCTGTTCTAAATTACTTCTATTGGCAGTCAAGTTTACCTTCTGCTGATGTGGTAGAGTCCATGGGATGACTCAAAGCCTCTAATTATCTATGTGTAAAAATACCTCAATAATTATACATGGTTATTGACAGATGATTTCTCAACCTTACAAGTTTTTGTACAAAATTACTAGTTGTCCATTCTTCTGAGATAGTATCTATTCTCTGTTCCTATCCTACTCATCATTCTGTAACAGTGCTGATAGAAAAACCTGACCATACTGTGATTGTATATTTATATTGCTAGATCTTAGTGTATATTTTTGTACTTATAGATGTCAACTGTAATACGGCATAATTAGAACATGAAGAGGGTTTTTAGTTCTCTTAAGAACTATAACATTCTGGTATCACTCACTAATCACATTAATCTAATAACTGACCTGTCAGAACTCAATGCTTGTATGCATTTGCTCTACTGTTTTAAAGCACTGTTTGGAAAAGAACTTATGACACAAGCACTTTCAAATCACATGTATAATTACTGTGAAGATATATGGAAATATTATAATTCACAATCATGGCTTAGAGTAGGATTGGAAAGTCAATTGTTAGGCTCTGAAAATTAAATACCACATAGTACATAATAGTGTTGAAACTTTTTCACAGCTGCCTTTGATAGAATACACAAAACCCATTATCTTGCCCCACTTTATCTTGCTTTGTCATAATGTCTCACACAATGTGACTTTTTCTCATATCTGTTTTAAGGGTGCATAGTATAGAAAACAAGAGAGCTGGGGATAATGTATGGATTTTTATTACTGTATCCCTACATATTAATATTATACACTATTAAATTGAAGGATGTATTCATATAAAAATAGAACACTATATAAAATATGAATTTTTAAAGATTATATAGGTAGGACACACCTAAAAGCAATACATAAGATACAAAAAGCAGTNTACAAAATGATTTTAATTGTGCAGACTGAGCAGGTTGCCTTTGTGTATTCAGAAGTATGTATATATATGTACATATATGTATGTAGTAAGAACTTATGGGAAAGACGCCTTAATTTTAAAGAGTGCAAGGAGGTTTATATGGTCAAGTTTGGAGTAAGGAAAAGGAAGTGGGTAATGATGTAACTATTATAATCACAAAAATTAAAGAAGAAAGTAAAAGAAAAGAAAAGAAAAGAAAAGGGGGCTTAAACACAACAAAAATAAACCAGTGACACANGAGAGAGTAAGTATGGTCATAGAAGAAAAGGACACAATTCTCGACTGAAATAAATTTGAAAATTTCTCCCAGCATGTGGGTTAAAATGAAGAAGATATTGTCAGAATACTTAACGATGTTTACAATAGAGGACTTTGAAAAAGAAATACTCCTGAAATTATAAAAGCATATGAAACTAAGATTTTAAAAGCAAAGGATATCTCTGATTATGAGGGAAGTGTGAGTGTGAATGTATGGACACAGAGGGAAGAGTATTAGCCCAGTTATAAGCCAAGCCAAGTGGCAAGAAACCACAACCTCATGAATATTGTAAATGGTTTTAGTTGCTAAACTACAGACCTATTTGATTTTTCTCAAAATACTGGTAGAAGAAAAAATAATAAACATACAATGCCAAATAAAATTTCTAATAATTACTTTGTGTCACGGTTCTCCTCACCAGCAGAATCAGGATCAATCTTCATCAAGTCATCAGAATTCATTTTGTCCAAATTAAAATGAATGGAGCAACATTGCAGGTATATTGTAATATAACTAAAGAATAAGAAAATGCAAAAAAAAGAAAATGCAAAGATTTTTCCCAGTGTATTCTCAATAACTATTGAATGAAAAATGAGACAAGACTGAGGACTCCAGATGAGGTATTATCTAGGTTGGGGGATATCTGTAAATTTTAGTATGATTTTTTTCCTGATTCACAACTTAGAAATTAGTTTCAATTAAATTCTTAATTCTATGATAGTTTTCTGTAACCTTACATAAAGCTTATCATCCATTATCAACTCTTTTTTTTACATTTTACATTTTCAGAATCATGAATTACATCTTATCATTCTATTTGTAGTTTGTTCTAAGACAAAAATCTCACTATAGAAAGTCAAGGTTGGTTTCAGTTTTCCGTCCTAGAGTTCTTGGTCACTAAATTTGTAAGAATGAACAATGCACTGTTTAATCCTGAAAACTCCAAAGAAATAATCTCATTCATAAATCCTTAATAATTTATGATAGAATTGGATGTTCAAATTTATGAGGAAACTTTGGGAACAGACTTATTCTCTATAAAAGAAGAATAGGCTTACAGATATGATCTTTTATCTTAAATGGTTTTTGTAGCTGGCTGATTACTGAATGGAAACACAGTATATTTTGAGTTAAAATGATAAACCTAAAATAGTCCTAAAATGAAATGTATAATTTTTCAAATTTTTGTCATAACAGAATTCTGANTTTTTTTGTATAATTAGTATTTTTTAAATTTTCTTAGGAAAGAATGCATTTTTTGTAATGAATAAAATCTGTGAGAATGAAGAAATATCTAGTATTTATTCCTAGTAAATTTTTGTGTGATTTACTGCTCATGGAAATTTTATTGTTGTGTTAAATATTATGTAACTATCTTGGAGAAATAACACAAGCAGAAACAGGTGTTTCTTGAATTTGAGTGCAAGTACCATATTTTAATAAAGTGACAGCTATGAAAATGTGAATTTAAATCACCTAATGTTTAATATTCATTTACAAGGAAAACACACAAATCAACAATATGGTACAACTTTAGAACATGTTAATGTGCCACTTATTGTTGCTCTGTTTCTATTAGTTTTATTTCCATGAATAGCACAAGATATGTATTAATAGCTATGATTTTCAGTTTCATTATAATTCCATTTCCAAAGTCATTTAGCTCATTGTCTAGAAATAGGAAGTTAGCAGAGTTTGAACAATCAATGCTTATGAATTGTAGCTCGAAGCCACAGAGAGTGCTTTCGACGTACAGTCACTACCTTGGACAATACTATCTGCATATAGTCTGTGACATTCAGGAGCCTGTGTGTGGACTGTTCACTCCCTGTTCCTATTGCATTTAAATACTTTAATATATGAAGTACAGTCTGAGATTAAGTGTATTTCTGAAATATTGGAGATTTCAGCTCAAATTAGGATTGTATTGTCATTTTCCATGTAATTTTTTAATTGTGAATTTGTGAAGTTACTAGGGATTTTGGAAAACTGATTTCCTTGGAGACCATGTTCAGGAACACCACCCAAGGACATGATAGCAGACTCTTAGAAATGCTTTGAAAATAAAACAAAGTGGCATTTTCCACATTCCCAATAGCTCTTCTAACAAGGTTCAAAGTATCATTCCCATGTATCAGGAACTACTTGGATGGCTTATGCAGCTGGGTCTTTTTCTTCTGTGATCCAGAAATGCAGTTGATTATTTCTTCCTAGTTAATATGAAATGAGGCTGTAATGAGGTGCTATTACAAAGTCAATTCCCCAGTGTTTTTGGAAGTTTACAGTGTGAAGTGATGAAGATATGGAAGTAGTAGCAGTGGGAGAGTGGCTAAGACAACTGTTTAAAACCTCAAAAACCAGTCTTTCTAATCAAGGATTGCAATGAATGATCAGTGAACTGGAATTGATCAAAGGCTTTCAGAAGACTAGTGTTCACACTGTGCTCATCTCTGGTTAGCACTGCAATAACATATGGCCAGCAATATAAATGGAGAGGTATTTGTGCTGCGAGAAAGAAACATTGATTTTGAACTAAGAATATTTTTAGAAAAGTATTTTTGTATTTGAAAAATGTTAACAATGTTTTGTTCTAATAAGAGACGCAATCTAGGTTTGAAGGAAAAAATAAAGTGTATTTCCCTTTCCCCCCTGGTCTCAGGGAAGTAGGAAACAAGAGCTCTAACTGAGGATGGAGGTAGATAGTTGAAGGAAGTCTGTAAGAAGAAAGCCAACCTCCCTATTGCCAGGAGAGAAAATGTTGCAAATCAATAGTGGGTGCAGANTACAGCAGTGGAAGCGGAGGAGCAGTGACCTGAGCAAAGGCATTCTTAGGAGTTAGACAATGGGCCTCCCATCTCCCATATCTCTTCTGTCATCCTCTGACCACCTAAAAGCAATGCTAGCTGGAAATATCACCAGTGCCCGTCTGGACTTGTAGGAGATGATGCAGATAGATAGAAAAAGTGGCCATGTCAAATGGTATGCAATCAAACACTTCTCTGTCTGGTTCCTTATGATAGGCAGGCGGGATTGCCTGATGCAATAGTATGCTTAAAAAATACCCAGAAACGAGTGGGAAGTGGTACACAGGAGAAGCTAGTGAGGACAAATCTATCCACAAATATGTGTGCTGTTTAGCCACAGGATTGTGAATTTCGCAGAGAATGCAGAAAACTGTGATTTTTTTAATGCAGACTTTTTAGCAATGTAAATAATAGTAAGGAAAGTTGAAGAGAATTTGAAGTTACTAATTCCAGAAAATGAATTTGATATTTACTCCCTTGTCAGCATACATAGCATAGCTGATTTTATGTACAGCTGCATATTTCGAGAATACTGTGTATATGTTCAAATACAAAGATGCTTCCGTCATTCAGGAGGCATGCTTGTATTAAGAACTGAAACAGGCTTTTGTCGACTGTATTTTCCTTTGATGCCATCAGAGGTGGAAAGCTTGTACAATGGCAAATACCTAACTTACAGATAATAAATACTGTTCATGGTCTAGGAAATACATAATGTCAGGCTTACACTTCTGTCATTGCAGTCACCAGCGTATGTTCAAGTGAAACTACAAGGAATTTTGTTAATAAATGAGTGTATGCCAGCAGGTAGGACAGTATGTAGGAGTTCATTCTCATGAGAATTTCTGAGAGTGGAAGATGCCCTGCTCACCAAGAGTTGCCACATTGACCCTGCAGTTAAAGAGTTCAGGTCATTCTTTCTTCATACTTATACTTCATACTCATACTTCAAACTCATCCATTCTTCAGAAATGTTTTAAGCACTCTCTTCCAGACAAGACTGAATGTAACCAGACCTCAGAGCAGTGAGAAGACCTCTGTGCCTCTACAGGAATTTGTATCTGATAGGAGACAATACTACAAGTTGACATTTTCTGTTAACCTGCTAGGTGATATGCTTTGCTTGGTATGCTAACCCAAAGTCAGGAAAGGGCTAAATTTTCTCCAGGAGAAGAAAATAGAACAGAATTAATATGAGTGTTGAAATACAAGAAGAATTTAATCAGGTAAAAAAGAGAACAAGCACATTTAGATGGAAGAAGCAGTGAGTACCTCTATGTTTCAATACTATCACATGATAACAACAAAAGCTGAGTAGGGATATGCTTCTGATGTGTAGAAGAAGGTGAAATAAGCTAGAGTTAGTGATGGGAGAAAGTAGGCATTTGAGAATGAAAGAACTAACCTTCTTCTGGGAGAACTATCAGAATAGGAGGACTATTTCTATTAATTCAATCTCTAAAAATACTAGAAGGCGCCTATCACTACCACATTTCACATACATGAAAATGGATAACAATAATAACAATTATAATGAAATTTCATATACACATTAAAGAGATAGACACTTCAAAGTTCCTTTTGGTTAGAGGATCTCATGTGGCATCCAAAGAGGTTCAATGTCAGGTTATAGTGTGGTTCACTCTTTAACTGATAGTTGCTAGGAGTTAAAATACACCTATTTTGGTTCATCCACTCATTCAAAAGTGATAATTTGGGATGAAGTAGTTTTTACATGGACTGAGAACAAAACTGGAGTCTTTTCAAAATCTCCACCAGCTCTTTGTCAAGAACACCAAGGACTGGAGAATATAGGGCAGGAAGCCTTATTCAACAATANAAAGCAGAAAGCCTTGGCTATATCCACTTGCAGAGGCTGTGCTCTTGAAGCTCTGGGGTGAAAAGGCATCNTGGAGACAGGGNTGTTCTTTGATGGCTGCCATCTCAGGATATGCACCTGGATCATGGCATCCAGTGNGAGACAGTCCAAAGCATATGCCTTCTCATATTTATATGTGAATGCATCTGTTTTTCCAAGACTAACTTTCAAACACTTCACTGGCTCCAGTGAGCCACCAGGCAACACTCTATGTGAGCACTTCCAGCTACTAGCTTCATGTCAAGGTGATGCTGTATCTGATATAGCAGTTCTTTTGTCAGGATTCAAAACATATTCATCTCAGGGTCTATGATGTTACCCACAGCAGTCGAGGGGATGCTGTTGTCTCTACAGTCTCTAAGATGTGGATGGTATCTTCCCTGAACAACATGACCATAGACTCACCAACAGGTAGCAATAGGATTCAGTCCAACTAATCCAACAATGACTGAATGTGACTGGAAAGACCAAGAATCCAGTAGTTACTCAGTTTAGGATGCTGTATGTCTCAGCTTGTCTTCATTANAAGCCTTAACCTTGAATAAGTAAGTAGGCTCTAACATCAGTGAAAGAATGGACTTGTGAGCAAGGCTACGGCAAGAAGGCAAAGAGCAAGCTTAATCCTACCACCTCCTTACATGGCTTCCAGAAGGAGGTGTAGTCCAGATTAAGGNTGTGCCTTCCAACCTAAGATCTGGATTAAAGGCAAGTGTCTTCCTGTCTCATAGATCTTGATTAGAAGTGGCTCTACCTACTTCAAATTAAGCTAAATTCCCTTGTGGGTGTTCCCTCCACTTTTAGATTTTAGTTAGTTCCAGATGTAGTCAAGTTGACAACCAAGAATAACCATCACAAGTTTACCCCTTGTCAAATTGAAGGAAATTTTATCTCATTATGTTGGGACCAATTTCTAATTGAAAACAATAACCAGGATATAATAAAACTGTCTCACATACAACTGCAAACATACATATTTAAAATTGAGGAACGTTTTTTTAGTATATCAAACTTAAATATAATAACCATTGATATTCTCTTAATTGATGTAACATCACATGCTAAAGAAATTGGAATAAAACACAAATATCTGTACAAATACATTATTAAAATAAAACAGAAACAATCATGTCAACTATAACCCTCATTTGTGTAACTGGTCGCATGGCCTTGGCTGGTATTTATAACTGCCTTCCTCTTCTACCCATGTGATATTTCTTCTGCTTTAGACAAGAGCCTCAGTCTTGGCTCCTTTCCTGGAGGAGTTATCCATGCTTTCATTCCTGATAGGTCTGGGCCCTTCGTCATCCTGCTTGGATTAGGCTGTTGTAGTTTCCCATTGACTTTAATCACAGGACATGGTAGAACCAGGAAATGTCCTAAAAGATCCCTCACAATTGAGACATAATCTTTATCATCTCCATTTTGGAGAAGCAATCCAATTTCCTCATGCTAATCTAGATCCAGAAATCAAACTTTTAGAAA
>LZPO01098895.1:1362-15113 GCA_001675575.1 Neotoma lepida | reverse complement strand
AATATGTCTGATCTTTTTTAGTTTGATTTCAGATGCTGTAATAAAACACAAACCAAACACAACTTGGGGAAAAAAGTGTTTACTTCATCTTACACTTTATAGTTCATCATCCAGGGAAGACAAAGCAGGAACTCAAGGCAGAGCTTGAAGCAGGAACCACAGGGAAACATTGCTTACTGGCTCACTTGATATGATTTTATTCATAAAAGACTTTAAAGATTCCACCAGGAAACTAGCAGAACTAATAAACACTTTCATCAAAGTGGTAAGATGCAAAATTAACATTCTACAATCAGTAGCATTCCTATATACCAATAACAAACACACTGAGAAAGAAATCACCTGGGCAAGTCCACTCATAATATCCTCAAACAAAATAAAATACCTTGGAAATAGCCTAGCTAGAAATGTGGAGGAGTCCACAATAAAAACTTTAAAACAGTGAAGAAGGAGATTTATGAAGATACTAGAAGACAGAACGACCCCCAGTGCTCTAGTTTGATAGGATTGTTATTGTGGAAAATGATCATTCTGTCAAAAGTGGTATGCACATTCAATGAAGTACAAATCCAAGTTGTAGTGCTGTTTTTTCAGAGAAATAAAAAAAATCTAGAAATTCATATAGAAGTGCAAAAGATTACAATCAGACAGAGTAATTCTCAGCAAAAATAATCTTGTTGAAGGTATCACCATACCCGATTTAAGTTATATTTTAGAGAGATAAAAATAGCTTGGTATGGGCACAAATACAGACATAGAATGGAATTGGACAGATGACCCACAAAAGACAACACAACTATAGCCACCTGACTTTTGAAAAATGTAGAAAAATGAACCTGGATCCTTATTTTTTATCGTTCACAAAAATCTACTCCAAATGGATCAAAGACCTCAATATAAGGGCTCTGAAAATGCTTGAGGAAAAAGTAGGGAATAATTTTTACTATATACACTCTAGTAAGCTCTTTCTGAGTAGGACTCCAGTTACTCTTGAAATAAGACCAACGATTGACAAAAGGGACCTCATGAAATAAAACACTCTTCTGCACAGCATAAACAAAACTATTAAAAACTTTTTGATAACTTCATACACTGTCATCTACATCACTCCTGCCCTCCCCTCTCCAACTCTTTCCATGTCTCCTACACTCACAAATTCACAATCTCTATTATTGCAACACATACACACACGCACACACACGCGCACACACATACATGCACACACACACACGCACACACACACGTTTGTGCATACTCATATAAATATACATATGTGGATGTGCATACATGGTGTATAAAACCTTCTGAGTCTAGTTAGCTTTACTTGTGTGTACATGCATCCAGAGCTGACCAGTTGGGATTGGAAAACCTATGGGGGAATCTCATCCCTGGAGGAAATTGTTTCTCTCTTTCTCAGTAGCCATAGACCACCTTCATGTAGAGGTGTCACCATATAGAATTTCCCTTGTCCACACTTGCATGTCAATTGGTGCTATTGTTATGCTAGTCTCATTCAGAGAACCATATTGTTGATTTTCATGGGTACATTTTCCATGTCATGCCTAGGGTATATTATCTAGCAGCAGGAATCCTGCATCTCTACGTCTTATAATCTTTTTACTAATTTTTCCTGAACATTATGTGTTGGGGGTATGTATATTTACAAAGCCACTATGGAATTCACCATGGAGATTCTCAGCTAAATATAAGAGCTATCCTTGATTCAGCTAGACTAACACTCCTGGGCATATACATACAAGACCATATCTTGCTATAGAGCTATGTTCTCATAAACAGATAATGACATTGTGGTGTATACACAATAGAATATTTTTTATTTGTAAATACAAAGTAAAATAAATGAAATAGAAATTTAAAAAACATAGATAAAGGTAAGCCAGGGTCAGAAAGACAAATGCTGCATGTTCTTTCTCATAAGTAGATCTCACTTTCAAAATTAACATGGGGTCCCTTTAAAGGACAAGGGGCTAGAAGGGGTGGACCTGGCAGGTGACAGGGAAAAGAGGTTTTAAAAGAGAAGGAATAGTAGAGCATGACGTGAAAGAAGGAGGAAACTGGAGGTTTAAATTGAGAGGAAGGTGAAAGGAAACACGAGATGAGGGACAGAGTGTGGCTGACTAAAACCAAGGATGTGTGAATTCACGTAGAATCCTATTGNTTTGACGTCAATTAAAATTAGAATGTAAAAAGCAAGAATTTGAAGCGTTATTCTGCATGGATAGATAATCCTTGTCCCAGAAGCCATAGGTTATGGAACAAAATCTTAGTGCCAGGTGTAATTGTATGTATGAAGGACATAGAAGCCCCCAGTACAACACAGGCTATTACTGTTGCTCTTGGGTTCTCACAGAACTAGATAGAAAGATCATACTGTTGATGACATCATACATTTTGCTTTCAGGACATAGAGAAGTCAAATTGGACCTGAGCTGGAAGCTTCCTCTATGTTGGCCAAGTTTCCCAGTGCTGGAAGGTGCTGTGTAGGCTGCTGGGGAAGAAAAGTTCTCAACAATCTTATTAATCTGTGAGCCTGTAAACCCTAACAATCTGTAGGCAAGATGTGTTCAGTGGTGCAATAGCAGCATGACTGCTATTGGGGTAACCAATCACTTTCTTATTGGATTTTAAACCAGCTCCACAGAGGAATCCATTCTCTGTACCATGAGTTTGGTTAAAAAAAAAAGAGCCCCTGGTTTGAAAAGCTATAGACCCTAGAGGGATATCTACTATCATTTTGTTATGTGGCTATGATGTAAAACTGCCTTCTGAATATTTATGTTTATATCCTTACATTAGTGATGCTCTCATCATTGGTCAGAGAAGTATTAGTTTGAAATGGGCAAAAACTAATGCTGAGATTGCAAACTGGTGAAAGCACCAAGACTTTGTAACTGTTGAGTGTTCATCCCTAAGTAGAACATTTCTATCACCCCCCCCTTTAATAGGGTACATTGCAGAAAAGGGATCAGAAAAAAAATGCAACAGCTGGAAAATGAGGTGTACTGTAGACAGCTCTGTTTGGATACTAAAATGACTATGGTGCTGATAGCATCAGAGCAGTCAAGAGTTCAGCTTTCCAATTTGGACACTTAGGCCTTTGGCCCCTTCTCCTCACCTACTGTTACTAGTTTTACTACATGAGGCTTTAAAACCTGCCCATAGGGCTATAGTGCAGTGTGTATCTTTCCTCTGTACTGATTGGGAGACCTTTGAAGGATAGCTGTTCTTGGTGTGGTTGTTGTAGCTTAGAACATAGCCATTGATTAGAGGAATTGGTGAAGCTTGTCACCTTGATTGAAATAGTAATGAGTGGATGTCTTATTGCTGTAGAAATGGGCAAAAAATAAAAGCAGAAGAGAGAACATTAAGGGTTTTATTTGGAAAAGAGAAATGATTCTGTCCTGATTGGAGCATACAAGCTACTATGCATTGGTTTGGGATTATGATTTCTATAGAGAGATAGAGATATAAGGAGGATCCCCAGCAGGGGGTGTTAGACACCCAACCTGACAGTTACTAGGGAATTATTTACCTTTGCTTTTAAGGAGAAGGGTATTCACCTGTAGATCTTCAGGTGGATCTCTAGTTCTGAGGTCACTGTTTTTCTTTTGGGATGTGAAGCTAGTTGTCAGTTTCTAGTAATTTCTAGCAGCCTCCAGATGCCCAGAGCCACTTGGTAAGGTCCCTTCTATGGAGGACCCAACTGTTCTGGAGGTTCATCTTTCTGGGTTTTCAGAGGGGCCCAGTTCCCACAGTCTACGGTCTTTAGGGCTGAATTTTTATGGNTTGTAATGCTGTTTCTATTCCCCTTTAGGGTTTATTATACTTGCCCTAAATTTATTGTTTTGAGTTCTCTGATTGGCTTCAGAGTCTAAGACCATATGGAAGGACATTCCATGCAAGAACTCAAAAGATCTGAGCTTGGTGCTAAATTTTATATCTGTTCCAACTCCAGTGCATGTGGTAGGTACTCACATAATTGAGCCTTAGTCATTGCGTGTGTGTGTGGTGTGCATGCGTGTGTGTGTGTGTGTGTGTGTNTGTATACATTTGCTGCTAAGAGTTTGCTAAGATTTGCTTAATAGTTTATTTAGTACTTTTAATTTTAACTGAAGACTTTGGCATCGTAACAGTGTGTAGTAATATTTTATTTTCCCTGGGCCTTAGATATAAACTAGATAAGATGTGATGTAAAGAATGAGATATGGTTCCTCTGTAAAGAGTAGGGGAGGCCAAACATTGGGATAATTTTCTTCAGGAGATTGTAGTGGTGCATTCTGATAGGCAAATGCTGAAGAGGATGAAGCAAAGAAGCAGAAGAATCATCAGTTTGAAACAAACTTGGGGTACAACTTTAGGAAAGCCATGGCCACTTCAATAGCTTGTTTATTCCTGGTAGGGAAGGCTTCTATCCAGTAAAGTGAAGGAGTCTAGACATAACAACAACAACAAAATAAAGTCTTTACCTGGGTAGGTGTTTCTCCTTTGGATTAGTTCAAACATTGGCAGAAGATAAAGATGGCCAGAGTTCTTTTGCCTAAAGATAGTATAGGCCTGACACAATTAAAAAACAAAAACAAAACTGTGATGATCAGTCCCTGTCCTAGGAACAGTTAAGTTGCCATTTCTAAGGTGGTATTTCTCCTTGAGTGAAATGTCATGTATTTTCCTAATTATTTTCCATTATAGGTGTTAGGGTAATAGTATTTTATTTTCCATCTAGAGCCATGCTCCCCTTTGGTGCCTCTTGTTTTTAGAGCCCACTCCTACTCCTGGGGTGGATACTTAGTCTGTACACCATCCACCTTTGGAGTGAACAATACCGGAACTTAAGAGATTTGTAAAGTTGCATTTTTCCCAATTGCCAGCCTATTTACTTGGGCACTATGAGACACACCCTTGTATGGCCCTTGCAGTGGATAATTGCCAGTTGGTTTGGGAAATAGAAGGCTTCCAGTAAATTTAGGATCTGNTGGTTACAGATGGGTGAGGTGCTGTGTGTTAATAGTCTTTGCTCTTTCCAGATGGCAGCATAGGCAGGTAGCATCGTGAAGGCACACCTTGAGTCAGTCAGATGTCCATCCTTTTACTTTGCTTCAAACTGAGTCTTTTTGTTAGGGTTGTTAGTTTGACCTCTCAGACCAAGGTAGAAAGAGATAATACAGAAAAGCCTCAGTTAGTTTTATCTGGCTAAGGGCTGAATTTTCGACNTTATATTCTCTAGTTAGAATGTAACTGCTCCCATAAGTAAACCATATCTCCTCTGCATTGTACAGGGCTTCTCATTCAACTCAGGCTACCTGGCAGAGGTAAAGGAGGGTATCTCAACATAAAGGTGTGCCAAGTTCAAAGACATTTCCCTGGTGGGGTGATTCAGGCTTTAGGGTGCTACAAGTTTTAATGCTACTGGAGTGAGGAGGAAGTCCCGCTGGAAGGACCAGCCTTCAGCAGCTCAGGAATTGAAGGGAGCCACAGAGACGGTGGAGAAATCACTCAATTGACTTTTCTAACTGAGGGAGTAAAGCTTAATTCTCTGGAGCTGGCAAAAAAGGGAAACACACACACACACACACACACACACACACACACACACACACACCCCTCCAACATGTCAGGACCTCACCTGGGTGTTGATGAATGGTAAGCCCTCAGCAGGTCATAGAAACTGAAGAGGAGATGCAGAGTAGGCGAACTACTGGACAGACAAATACCCCAGCAAAATCTTTCATGTAATATGAAAATACAATATGGTTACATTCTATTTTTTTAAGTGAATGATTACAATGAATACAAGTAAAAAACATGTTTCCCATTTCCCTTACAAGATTAAACATCCTATGTACTACAGCTGAAGAACAATTTATCCCAAGAACCCACATACATTCATATCCAAGCAACTTGTTATAGATTAACAGAGGGTAAGCAAGCAAGGTATTTTTCTCCGCCAGTTCTTTTACTGGCAGGCTNCATTTTGTGGTTACAAGGAAAGGATCAATCACTTCATTATTTGTCTCAAAAGGTAATCTTATAAAAAAATCTTAAAGGAATCACAAATCTAAACCTATATATGAAAAACAACCAGTCCTCTCTACTTTAAATCCTCAGGGTGCATACCCACTCATCAGCAGTTTTTTATGTCAAGAAGCTGAGGGTAGAAATGAATGCAAGGAATTAATCATCACCTTTGATCACCAACCTATCTTAGCAAGAAAGGTACATCAGCCAGCAATAGCCAGGCTGCCATTGTTTTTGTTCCCTGACCCCTGAGTCCCTTGCTCAACTACTTCATGTATTCCTTTCTAAACTTCAAATTATTCCCAAGATCTTCTACCTCAAAGTCGTAGCAAAAAATTCTTAAGCTAACCGTAAGTCATTATTTAAAGCTTTGTTTTAGCTATGATGTACACTGAAACCCATGAACACATCTCNCAACACAACATTAAGATTAAAAGAACTTGAGCTAGCCTAGCTTCTGGGACTCAGTTGTTTTCCTTAATCATTAACCTAAGCCACAATCTATATGGCTCCTCAAGAGAATCTCATAAGTCCTAGCTGTGTGACACATCCTTGTTCCTATTTTCTACCCTCTTTTCTGCCCTTGCTTTATCNGGACAGGGACAACACTATATCCTACCTTTACCTATATTATTTTTTCCCATTAAACTAACCTCTATCATAATCCCTTACTTTATTTGTTAAAAGCCCTTAATCATCAAAATTCTATTTAAATTAACACTATCATGGTATAAAATTATTACTTCAATTAAACAGTACAGCTTAAGAGGAAATCATCTTCATAATAATCCACAGGTAAAAATGCCCAGTAGAACAGGATATTTCCATGAGATAATCACACTACATTAAAGGCAGTGGGGATCTCCCTACATCCATTCACAACATNCCAGAAANCAGAGAAAAATGGCAGTGGCAAACACATAAAGGCACAGCAGTAGCAAGAGACATTCTGGAGCCAAAGCCCTTGGGGCCTTGCCTTTCCCACCTCACTGCTCAGATTACTGTTGTGCCACTGCACCCATCTCTGGAGAATATCCACTGCTCAGGTGCAGNCCAAGCCAGTCAGAAGAACAGGTACCAACTGAGAAACACTTAAGGAGATGTTCAACATCCTCAGCNATCAGGGAAATGCAAATCAAAACAACTTTGAGATTCAATCTTACAGCTGTCAGAATGATTAAGATCAAACAAAAATACCAGCAACAGCTCATGCTGGTAAGGATGTGGAGCAAGGGGAACACTCCTTCATTGCTGGTGGGAGTGAAAACTCGTACAGCCACTTTGGAAATCAATATAGTGGTTTTTTAGAAAATTAGGAATTAATCTACCTCAAGACCCAGCTATACAACTTTTAGGAATATACCCAAAGGACACTCGCACATGCTACCACAAGGACATGTGCTCAACTATGTTCATAGCATATTTATTCATAATCATCAGAAACTGGGAACCACCTAGATTTTTCTCACTCAAAGAATGGATAAAGAAAATGTGGTACATTTACACAATGGAGTGTTACTCAGCTGTTAAAAAATGACAACATGAAATTTGCAAGCAAATGGATGGAACTAGAAAAAACTCATCCTGAGTGAGGTAGTTCAGACATAGTATATACTCACTTATAAGTGGATATTAGCTGTAAAATCAGGATAATCATGCTACAATTCACAGACCCAGAGAGACTAAGTAACAAGGAGGGCTCAAGGGGGATGCATGGATCTCACTGGGAAGGGGAAATAGGATAGATTTCCAGGGTGGACTGGGAATGGGTANGGATGGAACTGGAGGGATCAGGTTAGGGGAGGAAAGGGATGAAGGGAAAGAGTCCTGGGAGAGAGAACTGGAACCAGGGGGCATTTGGGGAGCAAGGTAGAAACCTGGTGCAATGGAAACTCCCTGGAATCTAGAGAGTGACCCTAGTGAAGACTACTAGTAATGGAGGATTTGGACCCTGAACCAGTCATCTTCTGTAACCAGGCACAGCTTCCAGTGGAAGGATTGGGACACCAACCCAGTCACAAAACCTTCGACCTACAATTTGTCCTGCCTGTAAGATGTACTGGTGTAAATGTGGCACAGAACTTGTGGGAGTGGCCAAAGAATGACTGGTCCAACTTGAGACCTGTGCATGCCACAAGAGGGAGCCCATACCTGACACACCTGGAGGGCCAGGAACCAGAGGCTGGATAGCCCAGAGATCCAGGACAGAGCCAAACATGACTTGCAAAACAAAACAAAACAAAACCAAAAACAAACAAACAAACCAAATAAACAAACAGAAACAAAACAACCTCACCAAACTAAAAACAATGAAATGATTCCTAATGGTATACTGTTATACTCGTAGACCAGAGCCTAGAATAATTGTCATCAGGAAGTCTTCATCCAGTAACTGACAGGAGCAGATGTAGAGATCCACTGCCAAACATTAGCAGAGCTCTGGATATCCTGCAGAAGAGGCAGAGGAAGGATTGTAGGAACCAGAGGGATCAAGGACACCATAAGAACATGACCCATAGAATCAACTAAGTAGGGCTCCTAGAGAGTGAAGTGATAATCAGGGAGCCTGTATGGGTCTGACCTCTGCATATACCTTGTGGTTGCATATATCAGTGTTCTTGTGGGACTCCTAACATTGGGATTGGGGGCTGTCTCTGACTCTTTTGCCTGCTTTTGGGACCTTTTATCTCTTACTGGGTTGCCTCATCCAGCCTTGATATAGGGGTTTGTGCCTAGTCTTATTATAACTTGATATGCCATGTTTGGTTGATATCCCTGGGAGGCCTACTCTTTTCTTAAGAGAAATGGAGAAGTGGATCTAGGGGAGAGAGGAGGTCAGAGGAAGGGAATGGGAGGAGAGGAGGGAGGGAAGTCTGTGGTCAGGTTGTAATATATGAGAAAATAAAATAAATATAGGTCAAGGTGAATGAACTTTAAGAGCCAGCATATGTGTATCTGTGCAAAAGACTGTAACAGAATGACCAAGGGTCAGGCCTTTGGAATAACATTGCCTTTAACTTACAGCTTTATTTAGTTATGGTTTCTTTTTATTTACCCACATAGGAATGGCTTTAGCAGGAGAAATAGTTGCCATTTCTTGTTAAGAAGAACACGAGCCAGTATATTATGTAGTTATCTCAGTTTNTGTAATTATTGCAGCTAAACACCAAGTTCCATAGTTGAGTGTTTTCTTATGGTTTCCCATGCTTCATAAATTCCAGTGAAGCTTTTACTTCAAATTAGAGCAAAATGATTGGACTTCCCTATACAGTGGTATATATATTATATGATCATTTTAGTTTTTCATGTCTTCTTTTCCCTAAGGTTAAAGGTGAAACCTATTTAAATTTCTNCATTCCAAGGTATAGTCTGCATTCCCTATATTCTGCCAAATAAACTTATGAAGGGCTAATGGCATAGAAAAGTTTTGAAAAATGGAAACAAATCCCATGGAGCTAGATTCACTTGCCTCTTTCTAGGTATTCTCTTTGTTCTGTAAATATTTCACATTCAAAGCCAGCAGCTGAGTCGCATCCTCTTCTTCCCCATCACCCCTTGCAAAGTGCACTCCTTCCTAGTTGTCTTTCCAAGGTCTCTGATAATTAGACAACACTAATGAGACGTTCCACCCGAGTGGTCCCGAGAGTGCAATAGGTATTTTAAAGCAATAGATTTTCATCTCTTCAGGGGAAACAAAGAGTGAAAGAGGGATGGAGGAGACAGTGAAAGTGACCAGATACATATCAGATTATTTTTCTAATTACCAAAAATGGAAAGAAAAAGGAACTACCCTCTGAATAACGGCACCTGCCAAGAGACCAAATGAGTCTTCCATAAACTGATTGGCCTTTCGGACTGATTTACCAGACTGACACTTGATTTGTTCTGAGCACGGTCGACNCCTCAGACGCAATGGCGGATGACAGCCCACATAACTTCCCTTTCAGCTCTCATCCCACATATTCCATTTGAAGTTGAGTTCAGATGAGAGAGACACACAGAATTAATATTACCTTGGATCAGCCAAATCTCCAGAGGAAGCAACCGAAGCTCTTCTGGAAACAATAAACCCTTTAAACATGACAGGGGGAATGAGACCTTAGAAGGCCTCTGAAAGTATCCATTATTAAAGAAGGGACAGGGGACTTTGATTTTTTTTTTCTCAGTAAAAGCAGTGATGAAATAGTGCCAGTTTTACATACAAATTCAAAGATCTAGGATGGTTTATGTTAGAAGTCTTTCTCTTGCTCCGTAACATAGTCAGTAGAGAGAAAGAATTCATATGAACTATATTGGTCATGGCATTGATATTTGTCTTCTGTTTAATTTTTCCTGAAGAAAAATCAAATAAAAATGGGTTACTTTAGCAGTGAGCAGAGAGGAAAAGCAGAATACACACACACACACACACACACACACACACACACACACACACATACACACACGCCTTTTCAAATTAAAATGTCCAGGAGTTTAAACAAGAAATACATGGTTGCCTAAAGACTTCAAGATTATTTTAATTGATACAAAAGTGTGTACTTACCAAAAAAGAAAAATAATTACCAAGAACATTTATAAACAAAATACATATGTATATCCTAACAACAATATCTTCGTTAATATTAGCATTAAAATGAATGCATTTAAGGGATGGGGATGGATCAGTGGTTAAGAGTGCTTGATTTGTAAGATTTGATTCCCCAGCACCNGTGTGAAAGCTGAGCATGGCTGTGCGTGTCTGTGACTCAGTGCTGGAGTTGGGGTGATTGTTTTATCATTGATTGGAAATTTTATGGTTCAGAGTCAAAGACATTTATTATCTCACAANTCTTTCACTAGTCCAGGCAGGACACAGCAGGGAATCTGTAAATCTGTAAATCAGGATTTCTCACCAGCTTAGCCTGAGGAAAAAAAATGAACTTTCAATTTTAGCCACTTGGCTGGTAGTGGATCCCGGAAGAACTTCTTCCAAAGTCACTCAGAGGACTGTTGACAAGATTATTCCCTCCCCTCCATGGGTGAAGGAGACTATGGCAGAGACTTTAACATCTCATTATATCATCGTCTCCATGGAACTGTCATTCAGNGCAAAGAGCTTCTCCAAGAATAGCTTGTCAGTTGCCTTCGATTCTAGGTTCAGTGAATTGAAACTCAACTTTCCTGAATGAAGTACCAAACTCCCTCATCTTCCAATCTTTCCTTTAGAGAGCAAGAGGCTGATTACAGCCAAGAGAGCTGATTTTAGCAATTTCTCTCACAGAAGCACTTCTCTGCTAAGTGCCGGGGTCGGGACACACTAAGCAAAGTGTTCAATACACGGTTAATAGATGTCCTGGAGGGATCAAAAACTTATTTATTCAAGGAAGATTCAGTGATATTCAACAGAATGGCAATTAATGAAGCAAGGACATAAAACCCTACATTTAAGTACATTCATCACCAAATGAGAATAAAAGTAATTAGGTTGCTGGCTATAGGTCTTTGTTTCTCAGAAGAAAAATAAAATAATCAGAGTTTTCCATAGGCAAGAGCTGTCGAAAGAATTATCTCTTAAAAATTTTAATTTCATTGGTCAAAAGAAGTACAATTAAGAATTTAAAATTTAGTTAAGTGAAAGTACTACAAAGTTTTATTCAACCATGCCCTCCATTTTACAAAGCCCTTTTGAAGATATCTGCAGTGCTCTGAGTTGTGCGCATTTGCCCTCAGCTAATGCTCGTTAGAACTCTAGGAGAAAGCTGCACTTGGATTTTCATGCTTCATTACTAATCTACTTAATCACATAGCCCAACATTTGTATGTTCATGCAGACAGACAGACAGGATGATAGGCAGGCAAGCAGACAGATGGGCAAACCACACACACACGCACACACACACACACACACACACACACACACACACTCCACATGTAAATGCCTACGTGCACCAATGACTTCATGTGATCAACTCATATAATTCAAATCTCAGCATAACCATTCCTTTATGGGAGATTTCATTCCTGACTAAAGTTTTTAATTAGCTGGAAAGAACCATCTTCAGACCAACTATGTTGAGATGATGCTGAAAAAGGTCAGGCATCTGAGTATCTTAAAGCTCCATAGGTATTTCTAATGTATAGTCATCAATGAAAACCCTGCTCTAGAGTCATGGATCTGTGAAATACTCCAGAGTTGAAAGGTCTTCCACAGATTCAGGGTCAGATTTAGAGAAAATAAACTTTAAATATTCAATAGATTGTCAGAAAGTCTGGATTTTATTCATCAGGACTAAATTTTAGAAGAAGGTATGTCTTTTGGTTTTATCATACCCACAGCACATAGCTCTACTGTATTAACACAGTATGCATTAGTAGAAATAAGCAAAATTTGTTGTGTATTAGAATCTTGTGGTGCCTTGTGAAGTAAAGAAACCTCTATGTCTGATTTCATATGTATAGAACGAAAATTTGAAGGTTTAGNTAATGCTGATGCATTATCACTGGTATGAATCTAAGATGGTTTCAGTGTGATGGGACCTTTGGATCAAATCTGAAAACCTCTCTAGAGCAGACATCCCATATAACAAGCCCTGAGGGAGCTTAAACTTTTCAGCCATGTGATATGGTCGTTTTTCTTTATAGCCTGCTTGACTGTTTGGTTACCGTGATCAANAATTCATTCTTGAAAATATTCTTTGAAAGGAATGTTTTCCTTTACCATTAGTAATTATCAGTTAATATCTTCTTCCTAGCACTTCAGTTAGTGTGGGGTTATAGTAGTAGAAAGAATATAATAGTAGAAAAAAGCAGTAGAAGAAACTAACTTTAGTTAGTATGAGATTATAGTAGTAGAAAGAATGTATTTCCTACCCATAATAGCCAAGGGGTGTAAACAAGTCAAGGGAAATTAGCAAAGTACAAGTGTGGGAAAGGGGCTCAGGAGAAGGTAGCCTTAACCCCTTGCCTTTTAGATGTGGTGAAGAGAGAGGGTTTTCAAATTGAATTTAATTACTAGTAGCCAATGNTTTCACCTAACATACTTATATAACAAAACCCTCATAAAGTACTCTAAACTACTGGGTTCCAAGAACTGGATTGCTCAACACATTCATGTATTGAGAGGGTGGCAGGCCCCTACTCAGAGGGAGCAGATGTTCCTGCTCTTGCAACTCATTTAAACTATTTCCTATGGAACTCTTTATCTGGTTGTTGTTTTCTATCCTCTACAGTGAGTTGCCTGAGTAAAGTAAAGTGTCTGTGGGCTGTTTTAGCAAATCANGGACCCTGAAGAGCTATTAAATTAGAAGTACAGGTGGCCTGAGATTTACAACAGACATCTGAAGTTTGATTGGTCTTGTCAGATTCAGCTCTTTAATTTATGGCATCACATGTTAAATNTAAGTAGAAAGTGTCAGAAAGGAATTGTATTCTTGGGCATCCAGTTAGTGTTCTAGTATTGGAGGAGAGTTGAGATAGTACATTCAATAGACATTAGACATGACAAGTCACTGAATACTTTGTCATATGGACCCTTCTGTTCAGTATGGGAGAATATCTACTCAGCTTTCATACACTAAGCACTTTTAAAATATAAATAATTTTAACATAATATAGAGATACTTTTTTATGTTGGGGAAAATTTGAAAAGTAAAGCCAACAAACAAAACAACAACAAAACAAAACAACCCGCAAAAAACCAAAATAAAAAGAAAACAAACAAAAAAATTCACACCTAA